>JAQGAS010000358.1:0-57577 GCA_034686365.1 Pachymerium ferrugineum | reverse complement strand
AATTTATTTTAGCCCTGTGAGTAATTCTATTCACCATCTTATCTCATTGTTTGCAACATTTTTATATATCCTGTATGGAAATGGGTATCATATGTCAATAGGAAGACACGGAAGTTCATACAAATTGAATGAAAGAGGCGCGCGTTAATGCTAAATTAATGTGAGTGACTTTCGAATTAATAAATGTTGGTTACTTTTAAAAAGTTTGGATCATTAAATAAATCCAATCGTGACTTTGCACGAAAAATAATCAACTTTTTTGATAAAAGTTAATTTTGTCTAAAAGTTAATTTAAGTTCAGGTTAATCAAAAAATTGATGTTAAAGCAGAAATAACCAATTTATCTGGCTGGTCAAGGCCCCAATGGGCATCATAATTTGTACAGTGGTCATCAATTTGTCTCGTTACATTTCCTTTAAGGATACTTTATATAGTTATTGAAAAGGCAATACAATTTTTATTTTTAAATGTACAGTTAATATTATTAAATTTCGTATTCTTCTTCCTCACGGGAGCAAAATCTTTCCCTCAAAGCATTCCACTTATTTCCTGGAATGGGCTGATGTGCATCAATGAGGGCTTGTAAGCCGTTCTCAATCTAAAATAGACAGCTTAGATGAGTTTCACAACATGTGACGTCATTAGTCACGATCCGCTGCAAAAACAGTTAATAAATGTGACGTCACATATCGTAAAACTCACCTGAGCAACAGTTCATTTTAATATTTGAATGCTACTGTTGTGTTTAGTTTCTTGCATCATCTTACCTGTTTCATTACTTCCTTTGGTGTCATTGAATCGACGTATTCAATTGGTTTCCCCATGAACGTGCTATTAAAAGTAAAATCATTTCTCTTTAAGAATATTGTAGTTTGCGAAGATATTCTACTAGGATTTGTTACTTTCATTAATAGGTGCTTGGACGATATTAAAAATTGATTTGAATAGTAGTCAAATCAATGTTTAATATCGTTCCGTGTTACTTTTTTTTATTCATATACTTAACGTTAACTTTACTGGTAAACCACCAGATATTGGAAGAAACGGCAAACAACTTTTAGGGCACATTGTAACAAATGCTAAAAAATAAAATAAACAATATTAGGAACGATGTAATCAACAAATATTATTTTCCATTACGTCGAATATACCAGGGTATCCAAAATGCCTCGTGTATATTTCTTGTGAATGATGGTATAATTGTCTGAACGAAAACTAGATTCAACAATATGTTATGGGCAATAGTATTGCTATATTTTTTACAGCTTTAGTCTCTAACACAATGCGAGCTAGGCCTTCTCTGTTAGTAGAATATACTCGATAATTACTATCACTATATCGACTTTCGTCAACACCACCAGGAGAGATTATCATGTGACCACCATTTTGTAAATGAGTAATAATTTCTTCTCGGGTATATGCCATGTAATTAAAAATCCGGTGGAACGCGCGTAATCCTAAAATCGCATAAGGTCAGGAAGATCATGTTTTTGCAATTTTCATTGATATTGAAAAACTTCTACCGATTAAATTAACTTCTTTCTTATGAGCTATTGTAATAACCGGTCTTATTTCGCATTCCCAAAGTTTCATCATTGCGTATAGACCGTCCAATCCTAGTGCACCGTGATAACCTACTATAATAGCAGGTCCCTCCGGTAGATTTTCTAACCCTCTAAAAGTATGATCTGTAACATTTCATAGCTCTAATTAAAAATGAATATACCCAAAATGTGTATTTACTATGCCACATTCTTGCAATCCGTTTATATTGCCTTATTACAGCAATTCTAGCAATTCGGTCACTTAGTGCTGTGTAAGTTTTTGACTTTTGGTGCACCCGTATTATAATTGCAGGGTACCAATAAATAAAAATCCATGCTAAGTCCACTAATATAATCTGAATCTTGAAATTTAAATTTAATAAGGTTGTCAAGACGTGTAAATAAGATGTAAGTTACTTACTAATTCAGAAATAATTAGGAAGAGAGTTATTGCAATCCAGAAGTAAACTTTATACGCATACGGTGTAGTGGCGTAATACCACATTCTGCAATTTTTGTCCCAAGAGAAAAAGTCATATTCTTCTAGAGATGCATTAACATTCATGCTTGTGTAGGAAACGAGAAAACTCATGTGATTTATTGAACCCCGTATCATTAATCTAATGACAGCTTTATTGATCGGGGATTGCAATCAAGATTATGCGCACGTTTCCTTAATGCGTGGCAAATACCCGGTAACTAATTTAGCTGCTACATGAAACTTACACTGGGCGAAATTTCAATTATACAAGTGGTCACTGGTCAACTCATTGAAAAGATGGACTTTCAGAACAACTTTACTACGCTTTAAGAAACACTTTTCAATCAATTTTCAATCATAAACAAAACGCATGATTTCAAAAACTTAACAAATAGTAAAATGGAAAAATGGGATGACTGTCAATTCTAAAATTGAAATTTCGTCTAGTGTTTCAAGTTTTTGTTTTGTGACACCACGCAATACTACTAGTATCAGTAAAATACTAGCTGAAAAGCAAATTGACGTGGAACTAGTGACTATAGAAAATAAAAGATTTACAACATTTATGTGACTTAAGGTTAAAAAAATTCAACAGACAGTTTTTGAAAAAGGTCTAATTGTATTGCTGAGGTTTGAAATTTATGCATGTAATAGCGGAAGAGCTGCAAGTTTGTATTCCCTTTAGTGTGAATCTTTCCAATTGGTGTTAGTCATAATTACTATTCTTTTTCGTAACTTTTTGCCTTATTCCAGTGTTCATATTGCATTATTTTTTCACGTCAGTCTTTTTATTTCAATTTCTTGTCTGAACAACTATAAAAATGTTTATTTAACTAATGAGTACATAATTATAATATAAGACATTAAATCCGACTTTTAAATGGTGAAAATAGTGGGTTCACTTATAGTAGGTTCACGTATATTCACTTTAGGAACATACAATCTTTCCCGTAATGCATTCCATCTATTACCTGGTATTCGCTGATGAATATTTATGTGAGTTTGCATTCCATCTTCAACCTGCTTTAGGATAGATAGTGTATTCATAAGTTTAAAAGAATACAATAAAATACTCACCAGTTTCATAATTTCCTCTGGTCTCAAAGACGGATCATATTGTATTGGTTTCCCAATAAACGACCTATTAAGAATTCATTGAAATAGTTTGGAAATTATTGCGGTAAGGCTTTACTCAACGTTAACTTCACCGGTAAACCACCAGCAATTGGGAGATAGGCGAGCAGATTCTTTGGGCATATCTTGAGCAAAGCTATTAACATTTCTTACTTAAAACATAATTATATTAGCTTTTAATAATTAATTACGTCTTATGAACCAAGGTAACCAAAAGGCTTCTTGAATGTTTCTTGTGAATACTGGTACGATTGCCTTTATAAGGAATAGAGATGTACGCAAGTCAATAAGTTTGCAAATATTAACTCTTTACTTAACAGCGTTAGTTTCTGCAGCAATAAACGCAAGTCCATTTCTTTTGGCAGAGTAAACTCTGTAATTATTATCACTGTACCTACTTTCATCAACGCCTCCTGGTGATACAAACAAGTGACCATCATTTTTTAAGTGCTCGATGATTTCTTCACGAGTATATGCCATGTAATTGAAAATCCTATGAAATGTCCTAAAACCTAAAAATGTTATTCGCAGTAGGCGATAAAAAGTTGCAAGTTAAGAAAGTTTCTACCTTAGAAATGAGACTAAACAATATATACCTCTTATATTGGCTTCTTTCTTGTGTGCAATAGTAATAAGTGGCCTTATTTTTGCTTCCCACAGTTTCATCATAGTGTACATTCCGTCAATGGCCAAAGGACCGTGGTATCCCACAATAACAGCCGGACCTTTAGGTAAATTTTCAAGTCCGTGAAGTGTATGCCCTAGTCATTTCTTTCTATTAATTTATTTACATAGAAATTAACTTTAAATAAGATTACCATGCCATAACCACCCAATACATCTATAAAACGTAATAACCGCTTTTCTTGCACATTCATCGCCTATTCTGGTATAACCTTTGTTAAAACTACTTTTGATTTTATGAGTACATAAAATAAACGTTGGTATCCAATATATAAGAATCCAAAGATAAGGTGCAATCAGAAAAATCTGAAAACAAGTAGTTAAAATAAAGGTTTTGTGCTATTACTCAGATTACTCACAACTTGAAAACAACATAACATAGTAAGAAGAAATATCCAGAAGTATACGTCTTTTGCATACTGACTGGTAATAGAATCCCACATATGTCCATCTCTATCCCATAGAAAAAAATCGTTTTTTGTGATAGAAAAAGTTTCATTCATTTTTTTTTTCCCAAGAAACAAAGTACAGATTAAGGAAGCAATGTGGGAATCAATAAACTTTACCTTTAGAGTGGATGAAGTTACCTAGTATAAATCATAACGTTGTAATTTCATGTTAAGACACTTTGTACTCAATGCGTGGTGGCAGGTGTTGCTGATACGAATCGTATTCAACGTAGGTTAAAACTTTGAATAGTCAGCTTTTTTTTTTTTCCATTCCCCTGTGTGTATCAACATTATTCGGTCTTTGACCTGTATTGTAAAACAGTGCAATTCACAACTCCACTTTAGACAAACAATATACAAATTCCCCCCAATTCAACCCAACCCAGCAGCGCCCCAACGAAAGTGTACCGTACCCATCTTCATCCCAAAACAGAAAAAAACAACCTTATAAAGCAAACTTATATAACTAAATCAAACCAACCATGATTGTAGTTTTAAAAAAATTGTTTAATAAGTACAAACTTCATATGAATGAATGCTTTTTCTTGTTTCTTTCTAGAATTCTACTGGAAGAACGGAATGATTCGCTTCAGCATCTCAAAAGGTAGGTTATACTTTTGTTATAACTTTTTGGAGTATTGAAAGTGCTAGTGATAAAACTTTTATTGATGTTCGGCATCTTTAATTTTTGATAACTTAGTAATGATGCCTGGCAATAACAGTAAAGGGCATAATGCAAAATCCTCCGCTCCTGACCAATAGATTAAATTCCTGTTCACTGCATGTTGCTAGTTTGTTATAAAATAGATAAGCCGAGAAAGAAATGAGGCTTAACCTCGCTAGCGGCTACCAGGGCCATATGCGATGGTACAACACCATATCGAGACAAAGGCAAAAACCAAAGCAGTACCACAACATTATAACAGAAATCTACTAACTAAAAGACTATTAAACCAGAGCTTCCAATTCGCTTCTCAGGATAAAATAAAATTTATAGCTTCAATATCTTAAAAATATTTATTTTCCATTATAGTGAACTCTATTTACGGAAGGTTATTTAAGCGTTCACATTCTTCATCAATTTCTTTTGCGTACAGTCTATCCCAAAGAGCTCTTAGACGGTTTCCAGGAAGCGGCTGAAACTTGTCTATAAATGCTTGAAATTCAGTTTCAAACTGTAAATAGATAAATTATACTGCAAAAAAAGCAAAAGTCAATATTGATGTTGACAAAATTACTTTTTCTGCTATTTGTTCTGCTGTCATTGATGCATCGAACGTCATGGGTTTTCCTACGATGGTCCTGCAATTAATATGGTTTTACATTAGTTAGTAATGTCAGTTAAAGTTTTAATTATATCACGTTAGTTTCACGGGAAGTCCGCCATGTATCAAGATGAAAGGAATGTCTTTACGAGCAAATCGTCCACTAAAAAACGCTAGAGAAATTTTAATCAGCCAGTTGTTTACTTTTCTCTAATTTTGTGCTTACGTTTTGCAAACCAAGGAATCCAGTATGCTTCTTGGTTATTACGCGTGAAAAAAGGAATTATGGGCTGTAACAAATAAGGAAAAGATGTTTATATATACACTAACATTTTTCCTTTTAAATTTTAATGCCCTAGTTTGCACCACGAATCTAATTAGTTAATCACAACAGTTATTAAACCTTAGAAAACAACTTTATGCATAAGAAATATGAGATTCTAATGAATTCATGTGTGACTGACTATAGGGTAATATATTTACAGCATTCGTTTCCTTCGCAACATGAGCGTATCCTTTTCGTTTGGCAAAGTATAATCTATAGCTTTCATCGCTATAACGACTTTCCTCAAGTCCGCCAGGTAGTACTTGGTAATGTCCTCCATTTTTTATATGATCAATAACTTCTTCTCTTGTAAATGGTAGTAAGTTGAAAACTTTATGTACATTACGCCAACCTACACAATGAAACTTTGTGAATAGGTTGAAAATAAGAAGGAACACACTCTTAAAAATCGAATTGTAACATGTAATTACAATTCGTACATTAGTAATTCTCTGTTTACCAATAGTGTGTACTTTGGTACATACTGTAGATCTCATCTTCTGTGGGTACATTTTTTATATTAAAGTTTAAATTTTTTTGAATGTGTAACTTACTAATATTTCTGCGTTTTACTAGCAGAACAAATATTAATTAATGGAAGAAATAAAATGATAATTTTTCCCCTTTAAGAATTCCAGCATATTTATTTGCTGGCTTTGCTACAATAACGCTCTAAAAACTGGATGTTCAGTTTTAAAACGTCTTGGGGGCTGCTTTTTTAATATAAGAGCCTGAAATCTATGCTCCTTCTTGCGGCAAATCTCTAAATTAGAGTAAAGCCCTCACACGAAGCAAGGTTTTTTGTGTGTACCAAAGTACACATTGGCGTTAGGGATTGTTTATTTCGTATTCTGTACTCAGAAGGTTAAAGCATGTAGTAGTGCTATTCAGAATCCGTACATAGCCTTAAATATCTGCGAGACTTAAACTTAAAACATTTTGCACTTGCAGTTCTTTTTTGTATGGGTGTTATACTAAATTACCTTCCTGCACCTTGATTTTTAAGAGTGAATTGTACTATACCAGCAATATCCGCTTCTTTTTTGTGAACAGTTTTAATAATTGGGGTGCTGTTTTTTTCGAATAGCTCAAAATATAAAAAACTCGATCCTGCACAGACTGTGCCATGATAACCGACTAAAATTGCTGGTCCATTTGGGATATTTTCCATTCCTATTATTTTATGTCCTGAAAATTTGATCAGAATATATCACTTTTTTTATGGTAACTGTTCAATTATAAATGTCCTACCGTGATAAACGCGTCCAAGTGCTCTCATATATTTAAAAACAGCTTGTTTGCCTTTCTCTTGATTGTCATCAACTTTACTATAGCCTTTTGGGTGCCGGGGTTTGTTAATCCACAGTAAGAATCCCAATATCCAATATTGGACAATGCACCACAACGCTGTAATTTGAGGTATCTTACAAAAAAATAATTTCAGTTAGTGTTTAGAGGACATTTCAAAAGTTATCAAAATGGTCGACTTACTACAAATGTAAAAAGCAAGACGATTTTTAAAAGACCGTAACAGATTTGAATTGCTAATGGGGATGTCAATGCATTCCATAATTCACCATTGGTAGATTCCCAGTCAAAAAAGTTGACTTTATCTGTCGTGTTTGATATGTACATCTGAAATGGTATTTGTTGAAAGACAATGTTTTTTATTTAAAGTACTGAACATAACATTGTTTTGTATGGAAAGTTACGAGGAAAAGTTCTGCACTGTAAACAAGATAATGGCTTTGGGTAGTAGAGCGTAATAGCAAATTTAGTTTCAAAAATAATAATATAATACCAAACACTTTTGGTAAATTTATGCCATTCTTATTACTTATATACATGTAATACATTTGTAGAATGGGCTTAAAAATAAAACCTAACCCAAAAATATAACTTAAGTCCTACAAAATCTAGGGCGCACCTGAAGTGCATACGTTTACAGCTGATTATTAGTCAGGTCACCTCAACATATTGTCTTAATAGCCCAAGAAATTTTGAAGCAAAACTTTACTGCTAGTTACCGAATCTATATTGTATAAAAGCGTTCATTATCCTGTTCGTACAGTTATAATATAAGCTTATTACTTACCTTGTGTCTTTAAACAAGAAATTACGCCACGGAACATTGATTTTCTTACATTCTACATTTGCATATCCTTGCGCCCATTAGTGACTATGATTTACCCATACAAAAAATTGCGATAAATAATAAATTAATTTGTACTCCAAACTATTCAAAACAGACGGTAATGAACTTCTGATGGGGTTATTACTAACGTTTTTACTATCCACTTTTTTCGAACTACGTTAGCGCAATAATACAGTTGAAAGTGTTGCAAGATATTACTTCCCAGTTGAATATCAAGTGGGTGTACCCACCAATAAACATTGAGTACACTTAACAGAAGGATGAAGCATATGCACTGAGCATGGATTAAATCCATATGCTAGATAATTTTTGAAAAGACTAATAGACAATTCAAATGGAATATTGCAACACAATGAGATGTTAATCTAACTGCCATATTTATATGTTATTTAACTGAGTAAAGAAAGTTGTATAAAAGTTCTTGATTTTTAGAAGTTTGTTATGGAAGGAATTTTTTTTTGTAATTTAAATTTCAAGGCAATAGCTTCTTTTTTTAAAATATCTTAAGAGGTAAGTACATTTATTGTTCTTCCTTGACATGCTGTATTTTTTCTCATGGTAAGCAAGGTAGTTCTTAAATAGTGGTTTGCACAAAAACTGCTTGAATAAAGCTTTACGAGTTTTGTTTGGTAGTAATTGTCTTAAATCTGCTTAACCTGCCCAACTATGTTATCTGGAACGGAGATTGGCATAATCCTCTCTTAAAAGAAGTTGACCATACATTTTGTAAAAGCAATATTTACTCTTAATTTCATAACTTGGGCTAACTGTAATGTTGCTTTCATAAGCATAAAGAAAATGAGTTAGGTTTGCACGTGTGTGGAAATCAATTATGCAATTACTCTATTGTACTATAATTGCATGTTTTCCGTAATAATTCACTTCCAAATAATAAGACTTTTATAAAAGTATTTTTATTGCTTTTCAAACGTTTTATTCAGAGAACTTAAATGAAAGGTTCAAACAGGTGGTCTTATTTATGTTGCTGTTTCTTTGTTGCTTCAACAACAATGTCTGCAACGACAGCGAACCAAGCAATACCGTTACCATGTTCGCCTCGGCACCGTGAGGTTGGATGTAGGAAAGTGAATCTAGATTATGGCTTCAATCTAGACTATTCTTGAAGTGCGAATGCAACTCGACTTCATCATGGTGTAGACTAAAAATCGTTGAACTCGATCAAGACAAAGTCGAGTTTTGTAAACTAGAGTGAAATGTCTTCCCAACACGCACTCACCTCCATTCTTGAAAAAGTACTGTAATACGGCGGAAGATGTTTCCGACAGCCCCGGCTAACACTCAGTTTCAGCTTAGCTTGTTGCCCAGGGCCCACAAAAGGTCAGAGACGGCTCTGGTTGTACAGTAATGTGAAAGTTTGGGACATATACTGAGAGTTTTTGGTCAGCATTGACCCTAAATATATACGAGTTCATAAACCACAAACTTTGATAAAATTGTTTATTTTCAGTTAGTTAACAGTTTGTTTGGTATACGTGACTTTTATCACATTGAAAAGAATTAAGTTTATCGCGTATCTCATCTTCAACCGTTTTGGCGTAAAATCTTTCCCAGACCGCGCGCCATGAACTGCCAGGTAATGGTTGAAATTCGTCAATAAATGCTTGATATTCGGTTTCCACCTTAAATTATTTAAAAACATTCAAAGATTTGAAGACAACCTACTTAAATGTAATATACTTTTTTTGCTACTTCTTCTGATGTCATTGATAAGTCATAAGAAATTGGTTTACCAATAATTGTACTTCAAATAGAAATTTGTATATTTACTGACTCGTTCACAAATCAACTTATGAACATATAGATTTACGTTAGTTTAACTGGAAGTCCGCCGACTGAAATTAGAAAAGGAATCTTTTTGGGAGCAAATTTTCCTTTCATAAATGCTGTAAGGAAAGGAAAATTCTTGCATGAAATGTAATGACATAGTCCTACTTCTTTGTTTTTATTGTTTACTAACGTTTTGCGTACCACGGAATCCAGAACGCTTCTTGACTATTTCGTGTGAAAATGGGAACAATTGCCTTTAAAGTAGAAATTACATTTTTGATATTATATTCGCAAAAAGTATAAACTAAATACTGTTAATCATTGTAAAGCAGTGTAGTGCAAGATAGCATGCCCTTATATATCTTATTATACAAGGTAATTAGTAATTATAGGGATAAGTATGACAGAATACGGCACTATGAATCCTGCCATGTGGTAAATGGTAATAAATGACATGGCAATAGTTATTTGCATGGAAAAATGAATACTTTACGTACAGCATTTGCTGCCATAGCTGTTTTAACATATCCAGTTCTGTTTTGAAAATGAATTCGATAAGAATTGTCACTAAAACGTCCTTCTTCCATTCCTCCTGGAGCTACAAGAAAATAACCTTTTTCTTTGATCAAAAAATCTATTACTTGCTCCCTGCTAAAAGCTCTTAGGTTAAATGCATGATGAGCAGTTTGCCAAGCTATGAATAACGAAACCATTTGTAATATTTCATGTGTTAATTTTATTCCTTTCCTACGTTTATACGCATCCATTTTTTTGTGTATTGAAAACCCAAGTGGGCGATCTTGATTTGCTGTCAAGTGCATGTATAAGTAGGCCGGTCCAAGTATCATTGTACTGTGGTAGGAAATTAAAATTGCTGGTCCATCTGGAAGGTTTTCAGTTCCAATGATTTCGTGACCTATGGAATGATAAATAAACATGTAAGAGTCTATCTTGTGATAAAATAGTGAGTAACTTGCTGGTTTTAAAATAATGTTTGTCATATTATTTCTATAAAAATGTTGTATTGACTATTTAAATGTTGCAAGGGACCTCTTCTCTTGCAAAGAACCTTGCTGGTAACATAATCTTTCAGAGAAAGGCTTCAAAACAGACTCACTTTCTCTGACCTATCTCACTTGTAGTATGTAATAATAAGAATTTCTCCTGCACTTTTAAAAGAATAGATAGGAAAGGGTTCTCACATACATGCCCAAAATGGTTAAAATCGGTGTCACTATTTGTAGATCCCTAAAATTCTTGTATTACACAATTGCTGGCAAAAGTACGGTTCAACTACATTTGCAGATGGTATAGTCCTAAAACTTGTGTTATGATAGGAATTGTACTATCATAACAAATGGTGATAGTGCATTGGTTTACTGCATGAACGTCGTGTACTTCATACCGCATGATATGGTGTATTTTTACCATTTGCAAGGGGTAAATAAACAAGCTATACATCTTTTACGTACATTTAGACCGCACCATCGACTTTTTGTTATACCTTTTGCTATCTGTCAACCTTTTATTGCCAAATTTTCTAAGAGACTAGTTATAATCTTACCATGCCATGCTTTTGCCCAGTAGTAACCATATGACCATACTGCTTTCAGCCCTTTTTTTACGTTGTTTTTCTTCTGGTAAAACCGAATTATTAACGTTCCTATTACGTAATTTAATGGAAATAACATTATCCCAAAGAGAGGTAGCTAGACCCAAACAGAAAATAGTTCATATAATATTATTTACAATCAAATTCACTTACGATATGTGTAATCACAAAGAATGTCAATAAAATCCAGTAATACACATTACACGCGTACTCTGACTTAACAGCATTCCACAGCTGACAATCCTGTGTTTCCCAATTGAAAAATTCGGTTGAATTTCTCGAAATATTTGAAATGTAAATATACATTGGGATACAGTTCTTCAGGACGTAAAAAAAAAAATTACGCAGCAATAAATTTTTGAAATACGGTCTGTGATGTTAATCAAGTGTGGAAATATCTTTGTTCGAGGAAGCAGAAGTGTTATTTGTGCATTCATTTCTTGTGAAATATGTTCATTGATTTACGCAACATTAATTTGAGAGTAGATAAGAGACAATGAATTCGTTTCATTCGAGCAACATCGGTATGAGTTGTGAAACTCTTTATATTAGTATTACAAATGTCTTCACACATTCACTTGTAATATCACAGTAGTCAATAATTTTGATCGTCTCTTATTTCCGACTTGTGGCTTGTGTCTCAACAGATGTGACTACCTGGAGGGTGTTTTTGCATGCGAATTTTCAAATGAATTGTAAATATAGTTTAGGCAAGCAAAGTCATAGTAGTCATTTGGTAATTTTGGACAAAGATCCTGTTAACCTCTTGATGAAAACTTATGGTTAGGATGTGACTACCGTGAATGTAGGATAAGTTCCTTTAAGTTGCTCTGCACTCTAATTTTTTACTCATTTAGTAAAATTGAAATATAGTTAGGCTAAATTATATTTTAAGATTACAGACTTAAATTTGTATTCCCGTGAAATTTGCGTGGTTTAATTCTCTTTTAAAATGGTTTGTTTTCTTTGAATGTAAGAAATGTGTTCAGTGCTTAAGTATTGAAAAGATTACCGATTGTCAGATAGAGCATTCAGGTAATTTATGGCAAGTGTAGGAAATAAAATTTGCATATTTTCATGTAAACAAATTTTAGAGAAGAGGTCGGGATCAATTTAATAACAAGAAATAACACAATTTAGGCCTGAATAATTGAAATGTAATTGGAAAACTTGATAACTTGGATGATTTTGCTGTGTGTCTGTCGTTTTCAAAATCAACCAGTGTAACAAAATGCAACAAACCACATAACATCTTTATTAAAATTATACACGCAACATTCGAAAACACACGTAAAAAAAAAAAAAAAAAAAAAAATGGATGCAACCGGGTAAATTGACTAAAAATATGGAGGTCACGAGATCAACAACAATATTATTAAACAATATTATTATTGTTTATCTGTATTGTAAAAAAAATATTGTCCAGACAAAAATTTCGAAGGTTACATACACACTTACAGTAAGTGTGTATGATGAAATAGTATTACTGTGATCCGGCCGATTGTTGTGTAAATAGATGCCATAACAATCTTTATTCCATTGATATATAATTGAATGCCTTGATATTTTTAGTTCTAGAAATTTTATTTTTTTTTGTAAACAAAGTGATAGAGGGAAGAAATTTAGTTTGAGGGAAAGAATACATGTTCACACTTGACAGCAAATCACAAGGTGAATCCAATATGGTTATAAAAATGCCTTTCATCTTTGCTTATTCACACACAAATGACAGAAATAGGAACAACGAAATTCCATAACTATTTCACTTTACCCTTCTTTCATCGATATAAAACTCAAAAAATTTGAATTCCACAAAATTAAGTTAACAAATATTCCATTTATTCATAACCATACAAAATCTAGAGTAGCAATTTAACATTCAATTAGCAAAAGAAATAATTTATTGAAGGAACATTATATACAAATAAGTTAAGTTTGACATCTTTTACAAAATCAATATTTTCCGTAACCACCGCCATAACCACCTCCACCAGCCTTAAACCCATAATCGTAATATTCTTTGTGTGGTCCTTTGACTTCAACATTGACATGCTCGCCGTGAGGGCCGTAATATCCATAAGCAAAAGGACCAAAATGATATCCATGTCCTCCTTCGTGCCCGTACCCTCCGTGTCCTCCGTCTTGTCCATACCCTCCGTGCCCTCCGACATGTCCGCCGTAACCTCCACCATGACCATATCCTTCATCGTGTCCACCTCCGTAGTGTTTTCCTCCGCCGTAGCCACCGTGGTAGGCATCGGCAATAACAACAACCAACAACGTAAGGAATAGGAAACACTGAAGAAATGAAATTGTTGATGAATGTTTTTTGTGAAATGAGATGAGTAGACAAACCTTAGTAGTTGCCATTTTGTGTGATTTGATAGTGAGTGTGACAAGTGAGAGCGTATATATGGAAAATGAGCCCCGTTCTTGGTTGATAGAGCGTGACGTTAACTACAATCTCCACCCTAAAGTTGTGAAATTGTGACGTAACGAAATTGGTCATTTGGTTGGAGAAAGTGAACAAGTAGGTCTATTGGTCACGCATTTTTATGATCTTTTGTTTTCCAGAGTCCAGTTATTAGGAAGGACATTCCAATACCATTTCCGTCTTTATGTACGACATACATAATCATTATGCCATACATGCTAAACTTACATTACTTCCAACAAGGAATTTGTTTATAAATACACCTCTTTATAGCCTCTATATCCACAAAAAAGTTTAGCCTTAAATATTTATTATATTTGAAGTGACAGAGACCTAACCTGACATGACAGAGACCAAACACCTTCTAAACCAACATGGTGCTTCCCTAGACCCAAATCCATATCTTCTATACTATCATTAGTATTTTACTGGAATTTGTTTTAAAATACACATCTTTGTATCCTCTTTCTCCATATAAATTTTCAGCCTTAAATGTTTCTCGGATACAAAGTTACCCCACATAGACCAAAACCCAAACCCCCACCTAACCTAACCAACATGGCTTCCTTAGACCCACAGCCATATCTTCTAAAGTTACATTACTTCCATTAAGGAATTTGTTTTTAAATACACATCTTTATAGCCTCTATATCCACAAAAAATTTTATAGGGGTCTTAAAATTGGACACACCGATTTTACCCATTTATGTGAACCCTTGCCTATCTATTTTTCTAAGATTACATACTGAAACAGTGATCCAGTTTGTCGTTTCATCATTTCGTATCATTTCGTATCATTTCATAATACAAGTAAGCAGGCACAAGCAACAACTACAAGTAGAGTTGCAGGTCCGTTGGGCAAGCTTTCCATACCTATTATTGTGTGACCTGCGCAATATGTCTCAATTGTTTTACTTCTGCGCAAGTTATACTAGTGTCATTCTGTTTTAACGTGAAGTTCAAAATTTGCTTGAAGTTAGGAGGCCTTCGTTTTGGTGCACTCTTAGAAAAGTAGGTAGGAAAGGGTTCACATTCATACACAAAATAGCTATAATCGGTGCCACTATTTACAGAACCCCTAAACGTTTCACATTACACCATTACTGGTAAATGTATGATTTCACACCATCTGCAAATGGTGAAGTCCTCAACTTTATAGGCTTTTTATGTGGTCTCACCACACCATGATGATATAATTACCAACCTTGTATGAGGTTTTAACCTTATTCAATATGTATACTGTATACATTTTCACCATTCGGGCGGAGATGGTACATTTGAAATCGCATTAAAATGGTGTAGTATCATACCAAACGATTAGTGTGGTTTTTTTATACGCTATGAACGTGGTGTACTGTCACACCACATGATATGGTGTATTATCACATTATCTGCAAGGGGTAAAAAAACAAACTACATTTTTACATTTAGACCACACCACCAACCTTTAACTATTTGTCAACTTTTACCTACCTATGTGTAGTACCACACTCGCGTGTTGAATCCCACTTTCACCTTTTAAATTTCACTGTGAGAGCAAACTTAAAAGCAGCAAGGTAAAATATGGTTTAACTTGATAACCACAAATTAGTTACCACAAAGAAATCTCCTTCATAAGCTGTTCAAACTTACCAGATTCTAAACTGATTAGTATAAAATTGAAAGATAATGGTGATTATTTTATTAGAAGATCGCTAACACAAATTTCCATTGGTTAGTCAAGCTGCTCTACATACCTGAACATTTTGTTATTGTATTCTTTTGAATGTAGGGAGTGTACTTACAGTTAGTGCATTACTTATGGAAAGGTTTTTATTGTTAGACACAGCGTTCAAGTAGTTTATAATTGTGTGTAAAATTAATTAGTACTACCTGCTGTCTTATGGGTGAAATTGGATAACTTATTCAAGAAGATTTCAAATGTACACTTCTGCAAAACCGATTACATGATATGTATGTAGACTGTATCACATGTTAAAATTAATCAATATATCAAAAACAACATGCTGTATGTATGTAACATACATAACATACAGCTTGCAACATACAAATACTGTACTATCTTCCTTACAGTTCTTTCGTATTTTTTTTTTTAATGATGTAGATTTATAAATCTGAATTGAGTCTTTCTATCAGCTCTTGATCTAATTTTTTTGCATAAAATCTTTCCCATAGTGCTCTCCAGGAATTTCCGGGTAATGGCTGAAATTTGTCAATAAATGCTTGATATTCAATTTCGACCTTTGAAAAAAAATAATAATTGAATCTTTGTTTAGAAATTGTTTTTATGGAAGATGAATTACCTTTTTTGCTATCTCTTGAGGAGACATTGATGGATCATACAGTATTGGCTTTCCAATAATTGTTCTACAAACAAAAGAGTTAAAAGATGGCTTTTCTGATAATCAGTTCAGGTTGTTGTATTTGTTAATTTCCTTTGCTTACGTAAATTTGACGGGTAGAGCCCCGACTGTCATAAGATATGGGACCTTCTTTGGGGCGAATCTTCCATTAATAAAGGCTGTGGTAAAGATTAAAGTTAAATTGCGTAGTTTTTTTTTACAGAATTGGAAGATAATAGAACCATGTTCTTTTCTTTTTGTTTCAAAATTATGACTTACGTTTCGCATACCAGGGAATCCAATAACCTTCCTGACAATTCCGTGTAAACACTGGAACGATTGCCTATTATTGACAAATTATGAAGAGGTTTAATAGTACACATTTATATTATATTAAGCTATATCCAACTCTAGAAAAAACTTTACCATTAACACTCTAAATTTTTAGAACTTCGCTCGAATGGTTGTACACTGTGCCAAGAAGATTTTCTTAAGAGTTTAATGCAAATTTTAACTTACAGCATTGGCTGCCAAAGCAGCTGCTGCATACCCTGATCGGTTGTGAAAATGAATTCGGTAAGAGTTATCACTGTAACGACCTTCTTCCATGCCACCTGGAGCGACTAGATAATGACCGCCAGTTTTTAAGAAGTCAATTACTTGTTGACGATTAAAAGCTCTCATATTGAAGGCTTTGTTCGCTGGTTCCCAAGCTAAATACAAATTTTGAAACTTTAGTGAAATTATTTGAACGTAACTAGTGAGGCTGCGAAGTCATATTTTATGTTTGTAATAGAAAAGCAGCAAGGTGCAACATTTAGATAAAAATTTCAAGTAAAGTTGTGCCAATGTTTCAGCACTAACATTATAACGTAAAGATGAAGCTGCGCAAACTCACTATTAACATATCTTGAAGCTCTAACGTTTATACGCTTCCATCTTCTTATGTATACTGAAACAGAGTGGTCGAGTTTGTCGTCTCATCATCTCAAAATACATGTAAGCAGGTCCAAGAAGCATTGTACTATGATAAGCAACTAGCATTGCAGGTCCGTTGGGTAAGTTTTCCGTACCAATTATTTTGTGACCTGCTCAATAGTTTTAGTGTTTTTACTTCTGATATATCGTGACTAGTGACATTTTGTTTTACCATGTAAAGTTGTTGCCAGAAAGTTCATAAATTTACTCGAAGCTATGACGCCTTTTCTAGTTCCATTTTTCCGATCTTCATTTTGGTAATACCACACACACATGTTGAATATCAAGTATTTAAATGGGAAAACCATAATACCGAATATTGGGACCTGAAAAAAAAAAAAATAGCAATTTAACTAATTAGAAGAATCGTTGCATTCTTGTCTTAAACTTTTGAAAATATTGGGGATGCACAAAACCGAAACGATAATGACCACTAAAGGAATGATTTTGTACGCCAAGGGTTAATGTTGGGTAAGAACTATACATGTGCTACTTGGATGGTGAACCAAAAACGTGTTTAAACATCTCAAAACATTTCATAAAAACTTGATAATAGAAGTGTTAGAAATTTTTCAAATTAAATCGGCTAGGACAACTCACCACATGCGTCACTAATATTATCATGATAAATATCCAGAAATATACTTCTCGAGCATATTGAGAGTTTAGAGAATTCCATATTTGACACGATTTGGATTCCCAGTCAAAGAAATCCGTGTGATTCACGTTTATATTTGTAATTTGCATCTGAAATACCACTGAATCATGAAAAGAGCGATGTAATAATATAGCAACTTACCTGTTAAAATTTCACCGTTAAAAAAATAAAAATTTTTGTGAGAGCTTGATAACTACCAATAAACTACATTTACATGTAAATTAAACACTATTTTATCCTTCTTGAGCATGTAAAAAGTGCGTTGAGGATTTTAAGTGTCAGTAAAGTGGTTAGGGTGAAGGATACTTCCGTATATTTTTATCCTTGTGGCCAGCTGTTCTAATGAAATGAAAACTCTTTTTTATTGAATTCTTTTTAATGTAGGAAATGCGTTTAGTGCATGAACTGTTGAAAGAGTTTTTGATTACAAGATACAGCTTTATATTTTTAATTCTATACACGTGTTACTTGGATGGTGAACCCAGGTAATATTTAATAAAAAAAAGAATTTGCTAATAGTATTTGGCAAGTTTATATTGCAAAAATTTTGTAAAAAGAAAAGTTGGCCAATTTGTTTACTTGCAAAATTTTTTTATTAGGGATATTCGTAGTGTTGAAGTGTTTAGTAGTGGAGGGCATATTGAGAGCGTAGAGAATTCCACTCTTAACACCTTTGGATTCCCAGGTAATTTCGGAGGGTGAGATAAGCCAGCCCTGCCTAAGTGGCAGTGACTGCTGAATGCTAACCGACTAGTCTGCCAACTAGTGGGGGTTCATAGTTTAAAGCATCATTAATCGAAAGTTGCAAATTTTTTTTTATTAAGAATATTTGAAGTGTTGCAGTACTTTGTATTTCTTTATTACAATAGATGGGTTCATTCATGTGTACAAATATATTATTCACGTTCTTTATAGGTTTAAAGGGACACTCAACCCCTGAGACAAGTTGGGTTTAAATAAAAGATCGAAATGGTCTAAACATGTACGCAATACTTAAATTTCTTAATTTTGAACCGTAATTTAGTTTAAAATGAAAACATTCCATCACGTGATCTAATCCAACCAATGGGATCAATCTTTGTGGACTGGCTGGTCCACAACAATTGATCCCATTGGTTGGCTTACATCACGTGATGGAATGTTTTCGTTTTAAACTAAATTACGGTTTAGATCATTTCAATCTTTTATTTAAACCCAACTTGTCTTAGGGGTTGAGTGTCCCTTTAAAAGAGATGCTACAATTTTGATGTGTATTTATATCGTTTATTAATCTGAATTGAGTCTCTCTCGGAGTTCTTGATCTAATTTTTTGGCAGACAATCTTTCCCATAATGCTCTCCAAACATTACCAGGTAATGGCTGAAATTTGTCGATAAATGCTTGGAATTCAATTTCGACCTTTGAAAACAAAATAATTGAATCTCTCGATGGAATTGTATTTATGACAGATGAATACTTTTTTTGCTAGTTCTTCAGCAGACATTGATGGATCGTATCGTATTGGCTTTCCAACAATTGTTCTAGAAATAAAACCTGTTTAGGAAACTTCACTTGTAAATTCTGTTTGCTTAGCTCACGTATATTTGACGGGTAGACTACCTACTGCTATTAGGACTGGGACCTTTTTGGGGGCGAACCGTCCATTCATAAAAGCTGGGCAAGATATTTAATTATATTTTATGGTTTACTCGTATAAAATCCATTGACAAATTAGAACCATATATTTCGGTCATGGTATTGGTTGAAATCAAATGTTATGCATGAAAAATATTTCATAACTTACGTTTTGCATACCAGGGAATCCAGTAAGCTTCCTGCGTATTTCGTGTGAATACAGGAACAATTGCCTATTGTCGAAACGATTAATAAACATATATATTGTCAAATTTAAAAAATGATATGCATGGTCAAAATGAAACATAGCGGTATTACATGACCATCATATGTGGGAATGAATTCAAGCATCTGTCGGAAATAGTTGCATATCAACAAGCTGAGTTACAAAATTGTTTATATTGGTGCAAATCCTGTAGGGGAAGATATTCTTAAGAGTTTGATGGAAATTTCAACTTACAGCATTGACTGCCAAAGCGGCTTTTGCATACCCCGTTCGGTTTTGAAAATGAATTCGGTAAGAGTTATCACTATAACGAGCTTCTTCCATACCACCAGGAGCGACCAGAAAGTAGCCACCACGTTTTAAGTTCTCAATTATTTGTTGAAGAGTAAAAGCTCTCATATTGAAGGCTTTGTTAGCAGGTTCCCAAGCTAAAAAATTATAACATTTAATTATTAAAAATTGATTTTATGCAGTCATATTTCAATTATTAATTTTAAAAAAACCTTCCACTTTTTCAAGCAATAAGAAGTTTGCAAACGATAGTGTTCAAATGTTTTAGCACTTAACTTAAAAGTGACAATGCAAAATCTTAGTACTTGTTCAAATTCTAACGTTTATATGCTTGCATATTCTTATGTATAGTAAAACAGAGTTGTCGAGTTTGTTGTTTCATCATTTCAAAATACAAGTAATATGATCCAAGACATATTGTACTATGGTAAGTTACGAGAACTGCAGGTCCATCAGGCAGGTTTTCCATTCCAATAATTGTGTGACCTGCTCAATATGTTTAATGCTTATATTACTATACAAACTAGTGACAAAAGTTATTTCTCTAAGTTACCATGCAAACGTTTTGCCATAAAATTTAGATATTTGCATGAAGCTAAGACTCCTTTTTTAGTTCCATTTTTTGCGTGTTTTTTTTCGTAGTACCATAGAAGTGTGTTAAATACCACGTAATGAATTGAATAAAGGAACATGCCAAATAGTGGGAGCTGAAAAAAAAATAAATCAAAGATAGCGATTTAACAATTTAGAGGAAGTATAATGATTATACATAAGAATTATGCTATGGGGAGCTACTAAATAATTAAATGGTCAACTGGGACGGCAAATCTAGAGGTATTTCAATAATTCATAGACTTAATTAAAAAAGTATTAAACTTTTTAAAATTGGATTGGAGTTTTCTTACTTAAACTTAGTATCATTTCAATGTGCTAGAAATGGAATGACTACTCACCACATGTGTTAATATTATTATCGTGATAAATATCCAGAAATATACGTCGAAAGCATATTGAGAACTTAGAGAATTCCATATTTGATGACATTTGGATTCCCAGTTAAAAAAATCCGTGTGGTTCACGTTTAGGTTTGTAATACGCATTTGGTGTCTAATGTAATTTTAAAAAAAGATTGAAACGGAGCAGCTCACCTTTTAAGTTAACTGTAAAATACAAACTTTTAAAGATTTAGGTAAGCTGCACACTGGAGCCCAAATATAAAACTGATACCAAAATTATAAGATTCTCTTTCCTTCCTGGGTATGGAAAAAGTGCAACTCCAACAAAACAACTGTTTTTAAAATGATTATGGTTAGAGACAAAAGGTTATTGTAAATTAATTTATTACCAGGCTGCCTTTATGAACTGACCAATATTGTATTCATTGTTTATCTTATTTGATCCAAAGTCAGGTTTTATGCTTTCATATAG
The DNA here is from genome assembly GCA_034686365.1 of Pachymerium ferrugineum. NCBI lineage: Eukaryota > Metazoa > Arthropoda > Chilopoda > Geophilomorpha > Geophilidae > Pachymerium > Pachymerium ferrugineum. Next base: position 36,169 of record JAQGAS010000358.1, on the reverse strand, counting down.
CATATGCTTGAGCACATTATGCACTTTAAAAGGGCAGGGCGGTCTTTGGGGGGTGCGGAGGGTGCGACCGCACCGGGCGCCAAAATAAAGGGGGGGGGGGGGCGCCGAAATCATACTTTCAGGAAAAAAAAAATGTTTATGTATAATTAGAAAATTAAAAAAACTACATCTTGAGAGTCATTGTGCCACAGACTTGTTTCAAAGTTTGTAGGCCAGGAGGGTCAGGAAACATCACTAAAGTCTGTCCCAACTTTTCAGTAGAGCGCCTAAGGGCAGATTTTGTAAGGGAATAACACACCTTTACCCTTTTTTTTCTAGAATTCTCCGTAGGGAGAGACTTAAGGCATTCTTTTGTTTTTAATCGGAAATTCTTTAAAAGTGTTGTTTCCTGTTCCGGTTTCTGGTAAAGATAACAAACATGTGCTTGTTTGACACCATTTTTTTATATATTTTTAATTTGGATATAAAAAAATAAAATCAATAGAGGGGTTGAAACATGTGTTTGTTAGTATTGATTGTGACCCTATACGTATATTACCGATACCATAATTATGAAGAATAGACTTCGAGATTAGTGATCGCTCAGAACAGAAAAAGACGTGCAGAAAAGTTGAAAGAAGACCAAAAAATGAGATCAAGCTTAACCAAATTTATGAAATTGGATACAATTAGTGATGGCCAAACAAAAGATGAAGGAAATTAAATTAAATTTATCGGTTTGTAAAGCAAATTAGATGAAATTGAAAGTAGAATCGTAAGAATTCGGTTGTGATAATCAGTTAAGAAAACAGGCTTGAAATTCAATTTCGATGGTTAAAATTGATGAATCTCTCTTTAGAATCGAAGATCGATACTTTTCTTTCTAGTTCATCACCAGACACTGATGGATCGTATGGTATTGGTTTACTTTTTTTGATATATTATTTTTTTTATTGTAAGTTTAATTTCCTTAACTAACGTAAATTTACCGCGTAAACTACCGACTGACAATCGATTAACGGGTCTTCTGGGCGAACCTTTCATTAAGAAAAGCTTTTCATTTTGCGGTTTTCTTGTACAAAATTGAAGGATAAATAGAGCCACTATTACTTTGGTCTTATATTAGTTGAATTCAAATGTTGAAAAAATTTATTTCCAATAAGCTTCCTGGGTATTCGTATATATGGGAGCAATTGCCTGACGTTCACAAATCAAGGAGAAGATCAGTATATGACACAAGAATGTAACAAAGCCAAAGTTGCAATAGCAGCTGTTTAAAAATTGTAAATGGAGTATTTTATTGGGTTGTGGCTGTTAAGAAAGAAAATTGTAAAACAAAGACTTAACTATGTTATAAATTAAATTTAGTTTAATCAATCAAACATGTTTACACAATCTTGATTTTTTTTTTCTCTCCCGTTTCATTCGCCTGCTGTGTACTTACTGAAATTTGTGTAACTATTACAAAAACTGCAAACTGATGTTAGTTTTTCCGCAAAATTAATCGTCATTAATCCTTTCAATCTCTTGCATCACATTTCATTAAGCTCTGGGTATGAATCTTAAGAAGCAAGTTTTAGGCGCCCTTATAACCCCATCTTCACACTCCATATCAATTGTTTGATTTTCAGGCGGCTGTATATAAAAATTTTGTACAATAACACTGAAGAAGAAAAAGACTTCCATTCTAGCCAATGGCTCTCCCATGCATATCCGTCTACCTGTTTTAATTTTTAAAAAAATTTCAACTCTTCTCTTTGGTGGAAACCGAATTTAATACCTAGACTAAACAAAGCGAGTAACTTGTCATTTTGATTCAATCGACCCGTATTTTCATCTAAAAATCTCTCTGGTCTAAATTCTTCCGGATTGGTCCAAACGTCTGGGTCGTGATGAAGATGCCAATAATTGGCTATTATTCTACTACGAGCTGGAATTTCGTATTCGAAGAGAGTTGCTGTGTCTAATATTAAAAATTAAATTTGATGCGAGAATGTTTTGATTATGATTTTAGTATTCGCACTTGGGTTTGAATGAGGTAATGCAAAAGGTGTTATAGTTGACCATCTAAATACTTCATAGAAAGTTGCTTGGGTGTATGGAAGGTTATTTCTGTCATCCCAAGAGACTAATCGCTCAAAACCAACAACGTGTTCAATTTCATTTCTTACTCGCGTTTGAATTTCCTGATGTTTTGCCATTAATTTAAACACCCAGGCGAGACTAGCGGAGGTTGTTTCGATCCCGGTTAAAAATATGGTGATGGCATTTTGTAAAATGTGTTCCCCTGGAAAAACAAAAAATTAATACGAGTAACTGTATTCACTTTGTTTTGAACATTTTTTTATACTCTTAAAAAGGTTGTCATCTTCGTTTTCTAATTCTTTGAATTTTATTAGATACTCATCTATTAAATCTTTGGGGTTATCTGGGTTTAGAGTCAAATTTTCTTCATGTTGTTTTATAATTTCTTTGAAGTATTCTTGGGTTTCTTGTTTGCAATTATTGATCACGTCCATTGATGTTAATCGGTATGGCAGATAGCTAGAAAAATAATTTTTGGACCTTCATTTCTGTTGGTTTTTGATAAGGTACAACTTAAACCAATAAGAACCTATTGGATTAAATAATTTAACAAATATAACCCCATTTGTTTTTCAATGAGGTACAATTGAAATCATGAAATGCCATGTTGGATTCCTATTTGTAACCAATTGGAAGAAAGAAAATACGACTGAAGCGATAACTAGGGTCATACGCGGGAGAAATAAAAATTGAAAGTTAAAGTAGGGGTTTGACGTCCTCATTTATTGAGTGCAAAAATTATGTCCAGTTGAAAATAAAAAAGTAACCGCAACAGCTAAACTGACCCCAACAGTTTCATAGCTGCTTTTTAAAGTGTAAAATATTAGATATTATGAAAGATGAAAATTTTAGTTAAAAAGCTTATATTCGGGATACCCATAAAATTTGGTTGTGTTCTGGACTTTTACCCAAAATTGATAACTATTTCGAGTGCAATCTTTGACTAGCAAAAACTCATATTTACCGTAAAATTGGGAAAATTTCAACAACCGCAACAGCACCCATAGCAGCCGTCGTGCCTTTAACAAGTTGGAGCATTTTAATTAATTTTGGGTCATCATAATCAAATCTATGACCCATAACAAAATTTGCGATTGTGTTTGTAGTAGATAACTCAATCCAATAGTTAACATCGAAAGGTTGCCCTTTCTGTTTCCGTAAAAATGACATAAAATTCTGTAAAATAAGTTTATAAAAAAAATGATACATAAAATTTATATAGTTGAAGAAATTGTAAGACCTCAGCTTCTTCAATCATTTTATTCTCTGTGTTAATTTTCCCAAATCCAAAATCTCGCAATTTTCTAAGCGTAAGTCGTCGGTGAAATTTCCATTCTTCGCCTTCAGTTGACGTAATATCTGTTTTGGTAAAAGTTATCGATTCAAATTTTTTTTAAAGGATCAATTTCAAATTACTTGCCCTTGTAATCAAAAAACCAACCAACAAGATTAAATGGTTCGGGTCTCCCAGAGAAATTATCATTTAGAAAACATTCTTTCACTGATTTTAAGTCTGATAAAACGACAGTTAATCTATTCACAAAAAAAATATAAATTAATTTATATACAAAAAAAGAGCTTATTTTACATTACTTACTTGTTTCCCATGTAAACACTAAACACATTCCCATACAATTGAGCTAAAGTTGAAAATTTCTGGTGGGCTTGTCTACCTACAAATGGCATGAATCCCAGTATTGGGAGACCAATTGGACCCGGGGGAAGTCTTTGGTTGCGTAAATTCCATTTCCAGCAGCACCAAATAATAATAATAGTCAAAAATAAAGAAAGTTGAAGGACAGTTTCTTCAGATATAAACTCGACCATGTTACAATTATCAAAAATAAAGTAAACTACAACTCTTATCTTATTTTTGACAATATTTTTTACCAACTGATTTATCTGCTGATATAAATTTAAATATGAAAACTTTTTTTAAAAAATAAAAATTGATCACTTTTGAGAGAATTTTTGACAGAATTTTTATACTGGAATTTTGGTGACAATTTAAAAATTCTGTGTATCAACTTGTTAGAGGTTAAATGTGTTACTCGTTATCTTTTCTTGGAATTTATCTCCCCTTTTGGATAGAGATAAACATTTTATTGTAGGTCAATAGATTAGATTCAGATGCTACGAACCACAAAAATATCTCATCATCTAATTGCAATTTATTTTCCTCGCACAAAGAATGCTAATTATCCCTATGACAATAATAAAAATTTTCTTTAAAACTCCGTAATATTTCATTTCGGAATTTATTCGAGTGCACTCTTTGAATTGCAAAGGAAAAAAAGTATTCTTTAGATCCAAACCATGTCACCGCTATCAAATATAAACGGGTGAATTACATTTCTACTACATTTTGAAATTTTATTTCTATTATGTCATGATTAATTTTAATTATGGCAAATTGTTTAAACATAAAAATTTTATAGGTCATTATTGATAAATTCCTCAAGTCAACAAAACTCCACTTGTTCGAGATTTAAAACTGTTAGTCAGTTCAAAGTCATTTCCTTTTCTTTGCGTCTATCTCCCCTATTTGGTAGTAGAGATAAATTATAAGCCAAAATACCTCAGATTACTAAACTACAAAAATATTTGATTATCAAATTACATTTTATTTCTCATCTATAAATGACGCAGTAATTTCATACTACAAGTATTCTTTCGAATTTCTTAATTTTTTACTTCCAAATTGCACGTCCAAAAATACCACTTTGAGTAGGCGTAGGCGATGCTGCTGTTGCATTCTCACTGCTTTCGACGCTCTCATTGGGTAGCGGCGTACTTCCCTTCTTTTTACTATGAATATGGATGTGTTCGTGATGATAATGGTGATGGTGGTGACGCTTTTTCGTAGGTTTTTCATCAGGTGCTACAGTTGATAAATTGGCATTTATTACGTCGTTTAGTAAGAGAACAAATAACGCAACAATCCCAAATAGAGTAATAATATTTTGCTGCTTCATAGCTATACAGAAAAAAAATTTTTAGTTTAAGAAAAATTTCCATTTGAAATGAACTAACCTTTAACTTATTTTGGTCAGTGCTACAAAGGGGATGTAAATGGTTTGTATGGACGATTTTATTAGGCGTAATTATAGAATTGAAAAGAGAGGCGTAATATTTTATTACTTGTTTTGGCTATAAATTTAAAACGGATGTGAATTGGGTATATAATAAATAAACATTTACATCGTTATTTTAAGTAATTTAAAAATTATGTTGAGTTTTCATTTAAAGTGTTGCAGTAACCTTCTGAGGAATTCTTTAATTGTTACCATCTGGAAGGTCAAAAGGGTTATGTTCACTGATTAATACCGTTGAGTCAGTGGTTTTTGAATTTTTCAACAAAAAAAAACGCAAATTCGGACGTAAATTTGTTGATTTTTTTTTCCATTAAAGTTCAATATAATTGCGGTAGATGATTACTAAAAGCGCGCTACTCAAATTATTTGCAATTTCTTGCCCAAACTTGTTCCAAATTGTAGATTGAAGTAATCAAGTATTAGTCATCCCCTTTACTACCATTGGCTTAACACACCCTTTCATTCAACCACCCAATCACAAACACGAGAAAAAGAGGGCACTCACTTTGGACATTACCCCTTCCCTCCCTATAAAAACTCGCATTTCCCACTTTTGCTTTACATTTTCTTGATCGATCAGCAGAGATGTCAACGAAAGGATTCATTGTAAGTACAAGCCCAGAACTTTCATTTAATCAGGATACATTTTAAAGATTCTTTTAAAATCCCCTTTTAGCTTTTCGTGCTTTTTATGACCCTTAATATCGTGATCCTCTTCGCATATCCACACCATGAACCCTCTCATAACATCACCGACCGTGTAAAACGTCAGTACGGGGGTTGGAATGAACTTAATTCAATCGATGATATTTTAGTTAATGAAGTTGAAGATTTCGGTTCTGGGAGTGTAAAACGTCATAGAAGACCTCGTGAAGTTCCAATCATCGATCAAGATATTGTTCAAGGTGATGAAGTGAATACTATGAAACGTCATCGAAGGGATATAATTGATGATTATGAAGATGAAGATGATTATTACGATGACATTGCTCCTTGTTCGGGGGATCTAGACTGTGAACGTAAGAAACGCCATGTTAATCAAGTGACATCTAAAGTCGGAGGAGGCAGTTTTGGAAATAAGAAAGTGATCTCATTAATGAAGAAGTCAAATGTTTTACGTGGGAAGAGGGGTCAAATGTTCCACGGTGGAGGTGGCGGAGGAGGCCGTTAGTTGAAAAAATAAAAATTGTAAATTAATTATACAAGAATTGTGCATTGAGTAATAAAAAGTTGTAAATAATTTTTTAAACCTCGAATTTCTTACTTGTCGAATTAATAGAATGATTCCCATTTCCATTAATATTTTCAAAGATATTTTATTAAAATAAGAATTACAGTAACCAAAAGAGTTCAGTAGGTTAACCTAAAATTTCAGGGCTGGTTGTCCTCTTCTGAGGAATCATCTTCTGGCGCTAAAAAATACACGTGTGAAATAAAATTGCTTAATGGAGGAAATTACGCAATCACTTTGTTCCTCTTGTTTCAGAAGTTGTCCGCAAAGTTTATGCAAAAAAGTGTGAAGTTGGCTTAATTGATTAATGAACTAAGTTTAAAAATTAATCAATTATTTTCAAACGTGAATTGAATAAAAAAAAATTCTACCGTTTGCAACAGATTTTGACTTTTCTACGAATAAAATATTATAAGTGACTAAAAAAGTTTCTCTACCCAATTCAACTTACAACAACGATTATTCGAACAAGTTCTTTTTCCAAAGTTGATGTATCCACACTGTTATTTTGAATCTGGAATGGGAATTAACTTGAACAGGTGCAAATGATAAAAGTAATAACAGACGTACGTAGTTTCTTTTTCTGAGCACGCAAACGAGTATTTTTTTATCGTAACCCTTAAAATAAATAAAATGAGTAGCAGTGTCACTAAATTTATTGTGTATATTACTGGTGTGTTAAGTGGTATCTCATTCTTGCATTCTTTTTTGATTTTCTTCCACTAAAAATATACAATTGTCAATACATAATTTTTGTGTGCATCTCACCATTCGTATTACACCTCATCCATAGATTTTTGTTGATCTCCGCAATCCTAATTTAATATTGAAAAATTAATTTCTATTAATAATTAAAATTTTGCAATCTACCTCTCCTTTTGTGATTAAAAACATTATTGTACACAAGCTGCTTAAGGTTAATATTATCATGATGCTGCATAAAAAAAGAGTACGAGAATAAAAATATAAATATGTATACAAAGAGATGGATAAAATTTAATTAGTTCCGTTAATTACCCTGTTAGAGAGACATAAATTTGAAAATAATTTTACAGTTTATTGTTCAATATTTTTATTTTTCTGTGATAGCTCAAATATTTATTATGCAGTTTTTGGAAATTAATCAAGTTACAATCAAAAGGCTTTTTTATATTGCAAAGGTTGATACACAAGTTTGTGTTTTACAAACAGTTTGTGTAAATGAGTTTAGCTCTCGGTGAAATTCAGTCATGTTGATCTTTCTGAAATTAAATAAAAAATGTTAAGATAATAAAATTTAATATTAAAAAATTATATCGTACATGAGCGAATGCGTTTAGAATTTGTTCTTTAAGTTTCTCGACGTTTATTTTCCCATTTTCAATCTATAATAAATTCGAAATAAAATCAATATTACGAAAGAAAAAAAATAATTTACATATTTTTTCTCCTTGATGATGCAAAGGACTATTTTTCGGTGATATTTCTGAAATTAAATGTAAAGTATAAGTGTGAATCAATGATATGTAAGATTAACTGTTTTTACAGGTGCGTTAATAGGGACCTGGTGTTTGCAGTCAACAGGTGGTTTTGCACTCTGAAAGCAAATTTTAGTAACAACATTGTATAACAAATTCCAATTTTTTGAATTATACCGTATCCGAAGGATTTTCTTGATTGTCATTCTGTGAAATAGAGGAATATGATTTCTTATTCGTTATGAATTAATTCTTTTTTTTTTTTACCTCAGAAAAAGCAACTGACAAAATTAAAGTCAATACGAAAAAAAACAGAACCTGCTTCATGGTGTTTACAGTTCAATTACAAGATGAAATGTAGGCGATTATGACCGTAAAATTTTTATTAGTTCCGTGTATAAATACGATTGGGCATATAAAAATATTGAAACAATTCAAATACAATATCATTTACACCCGAATTTTTTAGCTTTAGGTGTTCTTGTGTGAAAATTGAAGGGAAGATGTTAAAGCAAATAATTTTGAGTATTTTGTTATAATTTTTATTGGTAATCTCACTGAGGAGGCGATAAGATTTAACGTTTCTTAATCCCTTCATTAATATCCAATAAATAATTCTCCTACATTTTTTTGTAGTTTTAAAAACTATCGTCAGAGCGCACCAGCTCCAAGGTTGAGGGAAGCTTAACCTTGACCATATGTCGCGAAGCAGAAGCACAAGCACTTCAACCGTAGATATTTCTGTGATGACCAAGGTTAGTAAATTAGTCAATTAGAGCATGGGGATAAATGTGACATTTATGCTCAAGATGATGAATTGATAATGTGTTCTAAACTGCAGGCAATTTACGAAAATTCTAGAGGTTTTATATCACACTACAAAGGACATTTTTCCTAGTTTCGATATCTAACACCCACGCAACTCACGGTGCGGATGTAAGTAGTGAATCAAAGGTTTGTTTCCGCTGTTGGTTATGAAACAACCTTTTATTAATCAACCTTAATAATTAACACAATTGCTGAAATATTTGGTGATTTTCATGATTCTATAATTTACAGATGGAGACCGATTTGAGTAAATTCACTCAAATACACTGCATTTACATTCCCCAAGTGACATCCCTTCTTCAAAAGATTACAAAATGTCAACTGGAAAAATCAATGAACCGGAAATGGCAGAATTTACCAGAAGATGGCGCCCAACTAAAAGCAACAATCGGTAAAAAATGCTGGACATCGGGCAGTTACAGGCAAAAAGAATTAATCGAAACAGGAGACATTGACCATTGGAATTTCAAATTACTCATTCACCTCATACGCAAAATGAACTTCAACCGCGAATCTGATTTCACAACAACTGACAAACAACTGATATTCGACCTTGCGCAAACTTTTTTAATTTTTTAAACGATCCAAAAAATTCAATTAGCAACGCAGACTTCGACTCTTTTCGTCTCAAAGTTAAAGAAATTTTAACCCAGTATGCGCCACACGTGTCGAATTTCGAAAACAAACCCACGCAAAAACTGAGCATTCAAATGATGGTAGAAAGTTACAAGTCAGCAGGAAACGATTTCTACATCACAGAAAAATTCCAAGACGCTATTAACTGCTACACTGAAGCTCTAAAGATCCCAAACTCAACAACCGAATTAATTGGTAAATTATACTCAAACTGCTCCGCTGCACAACTCAGAGCTCCAAAAGCAGTAACAGCTAATATATTTGTAAGAACCTACAATGACGAAATTAAAAACAGACTAATCCAAAATTTGTTAAACGATAAAAATAAAAGTTTAAAATTTGTCTGATTTCTGGTATATTCCGAGAATTTTATTTTTGGTGTGCAAGAGGTTAATAATAAATGTTTAATTTGATTAGTTTACGGAAAAAAAAACGATAGTTGCTGTATTTCCTTTTAGTTAATGTTCCGCTTCAGCTTTTAGAGTTACCAATACAAAGTGGCTTGTGTGACCTCATAGTGAGTTGAAGGCGGAAATCGAGCACAAAGAGCAAATTCATCGATAAGGTTTGAAAACTTATTTCAGCTATTATTAGATTATGTTTAATGTACCCTAATGTTTAAAGAATACCGCAAAGTAATCGCCAAAAATAAATTATCTAAACTGGAAAAATTGGTTGCGAAGGACATGAACATGCAAAAATTTTGCTTCGAATTGCCAGCGGTAAGCGGCCTCAGATCAGAATATGTAAAGATTTCCAATTACATTTTACGAATTATACGATCATTTTTTAATAAAAATTTTTCACAGGTACCTTCCAAATCCAAAACTACTCAAAATTACATAGACGTCAACTGTGTACTCATACCGCAAATAGAAGAGTACCTTCGAAAGATATTTCTGAATCTTTGGCAAATTAAGACTAACCAAAAATGGCAGAATTCACCGGAGCAAGGCAAGACTTTTCACACTTCTGAGATAGGCAAAAGGGCGTGGATAACTGGCACTTGCAGACAAAAAGAACTAATTGAAACAGGAAACGTAAACTTATGGAATTTGAAACTTTTAATTCAAATCTTCCTTAAAACTGATTTGGGTTTAAACGAAATCGAGAAGAAGAAATTAACAGAACTGGGCAGCGTTTTGTACGAATTTTACCACAACTACGAAGCAAAATTAAACGAATCCAGCTTCCATGTCCTTTCTAAGTTAATTGAAACTGTTTCTACCGAATTTAAAAAATACTTTGTCAACGACAACATTTTTAACGCAACCGATTCAAATAATATTGCTAAAGCAAACGAGCTGAAGACTCAAGCCAATGACTTCTACTCCAAGATTGAACAAACCTCATCAAATTGCCAAAAGGCTTTAGACTCATACACCGAAGCTATAAACCTGACCGGACTGTCAAATGAATTACTCTGCACTTTATATTCAAACAGAGCAGCTGTTTATTTATACCAAGGAAGCCAATCTGATCAGTTTAGCACCTACGAAATGTACAGACTTGGTGTAGAAGATGCAAAAAGAGCAATAACATTGCGTTCCGACTGGTTCCGTCCTTACACAAGATTAGGCGCCGTCAACATGAAATTGCAGAAATACAAAAAATATTTTAGATGTTATGAAATTGCTTATCAACTAAGCGATTCAGACAGGAATTACATCGTGGATCGAGAAGTATGCAAACAACAGCCAGTAGAAATGGTATTTCCAGAAGTCTTGTATCCCGTATTCTTCATCCAAAACGATGAAGAAATGAACTATTATACAACTCGTTTCGCAAAATTGATTCCTACGTACGGAAGAGAAATTGCCGAGTCACAAGAACCGTCGTTTGAAAATGATGAAGCCAAAACAGTTTGGGATGCGCACTGTTGCATGTTGGGCCATAAGGTTGAAAAAGATTTAAATGCTGCGTACAAGTTGTACGGTAAAGCTGCCGAGAAAAATAATGCAGAAGCCTTGTATCATTTGGCTATGATGTTCAGGGATGGAGTTGTTGTTAATAAGAATTATAAGAAAGCAGTTGAGTTACTAAAACAAGCCTCAACACTACCGACTCTAGAGACCTTCCAACCTGGTTGGGTGGAGTACAATTTAGGGTTTATGTACGAAAAGGGGATGGGTGTATGCACCGATCTGGAAGAAGCCGGAAGGTGGTTTGAGATTGCTCATCAATGTCATTGGATTTGTGCAACAAATGCCATAGGAATGTTCTACCAAACGGGTAAAGGAGTTGAGAAAAACTTGGAAAGAGCTGTTCAATATTGGAAACTTGCTGCAAAGAAAAGCAGCTTTAAGGCTATACAATATCTTGCCGATTATTATTTACGGTACGAACAAGATGGCGGTAAAGCATTGGACTGGCATAAACGAGCTGGCGGCGTTAAGCCTTATTTTTCTTCTTCTTCTTCTTCTTCTTCTTCTTTCAATGGTTATAATCCCTTGGCTAGGGAAATTACTGCTGAATTTACAGCTCATGCCGAACAAATCAAAAAGAGGTTTGAAGTTGCAGAGAAAGATATAGTGGATTGGGAACGTAAACAAGGGTTAACAGCGTCTGGGTGTACCCTTGTGGAGAGGATTGAACGTTTCACAGAAGGACGCATTTCTGATAACGAAAATTTTCTTGAGAATTTGGAAGATGGAGTTGCAGTACAAACTCCCTCGGTTTTTAAAAAATACGATAAAGAAATGGTAAAAGCATACGCGGCTAAAGGGTCTGAACGAGCTGGGTTTATACTTAAGGGGATAAGGCATTACGAGACTGCTGAAGCGCTGTTGGACAAATTCGAGAAGAAGGACATAGAGACGATAATTCACGAAGTGGCCGAAGCATTGCGCGCAGATGAGAGAATAATTCTTGGAGACCCGACTGTGTATAATAAAACTGTGAAACTCGCTCAGAAGGTAGGAAGGCAACTCGATGAAAATAAGAGATGTCAGTTGGATAAAGATTTGGATACATTTTACGTTATGTTTGGTGGCGTGACCACGAAAGTGACTACCTTACTTGAAAAGACGCAGAAGTACCCCGATGACAAATGGTTTAATCTGGCGTCATGCTTTCATTACCAACGCATACTAGAGCATAAAAAAGGGTTGGAACATGTAAAGAAATGCCTGGAAAAGTTTCCAAACGATTACGACTTCCTGTACGCACGAGCTACGAATTTGTTTTTGGGATGGTTGCGAAATACTCAAGAAGCATTCCAGAAATTTGTTGCAGTTGCTCCACCTGATCACCGCTTTTTACCAAAAGCTTATTACAATATGGGTTTAGTAGCGATGACGATCGGCCTGGATGTAAGTGAAGTAATTAAGTGTTATGTTAAGGGTTTGGATTCTGAGAAAGATCAGTTGCCTTGGAATTTGCCGTACTTCTCGTCTTCGAAAGAGTATTTAGAAGCATTATCTTATATTCAAACGTACAAGAAAACATTACAAATACCGGAAACTGTTGAAAAAGAGAAGTCCAAGAAGCCAAAAATTAAAGTTGATAAGAAAAAATTGAAAGAGGAGGAACTTATTACGAAATTGACAGATCCTTATCGAGTTTCGGTTATCATCCAGCATAGAGAAAAGGGATGTGAGGATTTGTTTACATATTTCAATGGTTTGAAACCAATTACGTTGGATCAAGTCAACCCACTGGTTGGTGTGTACGAGGGTTATAGTATTGCTTGTACTGTAATAGAAGAGCCGTTCATTGGTGTTGGATTTACCATTCGTTTTGTTATCGAGGATGATAATAAAGATGTAGAACGGGTTGTGGTTTATAAAGGCGGTTCGAAGCCGTTGTTAAAGAAGTTTAAGTACGGTACGAGAATTGTTATTTTGAATCCGTTATTTGAAATGGATATGGATGGTTTACGAATGATACGTATTGATGACGTTAAGACTATTGTATTTGAGAGTGAAGGAGATGAGAAACGATGTCGTTTTTGCGGACGAGGGGATTCTAGAATCTATTGCACAAGATGCAAAGTTGCTTGTTATTGCTCGGAGAAATGTCAGGAAAGTGATTTGAAACTGATGAAACATGGTTACATTTGTGATGAAAAATAATTTTTAAGTTTTGACAGACGCAAGATAAGGAACTTGCTGTTTGAGTTTGGATAATGTTTTGTAGCGATTTTGTATAAAACTATTGTTTTCGTTTTTTAGTTTTTTTTTTTTTTTTTTTATCTTAATAGATTGTTTCGTGATTGTTATGATAAGAAATATTTCAATCAGATGTAATTTTTTCTGACATTGTAACCCTTTTTTCCTTGTTCATTGGTTAGTTCTTAGATTTGTATGTAATTTTCTGCAAAAATAAATAAGACTAACTTGATCATTTTTACAGATATTTTATTTACTTAACACTAGATGATATTTTAACATATATGTATAAATCTAAACAAGTATGATTATAATCGTAACATTTTTAATTGCGGATATCCCATGTTCATTTAGTGTTACATTCAATTCACAGATGTCGCTCAACACCAAGAAGAAACAAAATTTCGGGCATGCGTAATCACTCGATCGGGCTTGTGTTGTGCACAATGACAATGTAATTAATTTAATGCATATTTGCGTGATATTTTGAAAAATTTTTGTTGATGGTCCCAATGTGCAAATGGGGTTTCGCAAAAGTTGCAGCAAAGATTAAGAATAAGGAAAAGGTAAATTGAAAGTTATCTCAGGGGAATGCAAGCGGAGAAAGATCAGTTGCTGTGTTTTTGCCTGATGACTGTGAACAGAAACTAGTTTTGAGGTCCTTGCCCTTAATATGGTTTATAAAACCATATACAATACAATTTTTTAGCTTTAGGTGTTCTTGTGTGAAAATTGAAGGAAAGATATTAAAGCAAATAATTTTGAGTATTTTGTTATCATTTTTATTGGTAATCTTACTGAGGAGGCGATAAGATTTTTAGCGTTTCTTCTAATCCCTTCATTAATATCCGATAAATAATTCTCCTCCTTTTTTTTCTAGTTTTAAAAACTATCGTTAGAGCGCACCAGCTCAACCAACAGGACAAAACGGAAGTGTGTCGCGAAGCAGAAGCACTTCAACCGTAGATATTTCTCTGATGACCAAGGTTAGTAAATTAGAGCATGGGGATTAAATGTGACATTTATTAAGATGATAAATTGATATGTGTTCTAAACTGCAGGCAATTGTTACGAAATTCTAGAGGTTTTATATCACACTACAAAGGAGATTTTTCCTAGTTTCAATATCCAACACCCACGCAACTTACGGTGCGGATGTAAGTAGTGAATCAAAGGTTTGTTTACGCTGGTGGTTGTGAAACAACCTTTCATTAATCAATCAACACAATTGCTGAAATATTTGGTGATTTTCATGATTCTATAATTTACAGATGGAGACCGATTTGAGTAAATCCACTCAAATACACTGCATTTACATTCCCCAAGTGACATCCCTTCTCCAAAAGATTACAAAATGTAAACTGGAAAAATCAATGAACCGGAAATGGCAGAATTTACCAGAAGATGGCGCCCAACTAAAATCAACAATCGGTAAAAAATGCTGGGAATCGGGCAGTTACAGGCAAAAAGAATTAATCGAAACAGGAGACATTGACCATTGGAATTTCAAATTACTCATTCACCTCATACGCAAAGTGAACTTCAACCGCGAATCTGATTTCACAACAACTGACAAACAACTGATATTCGACCTTGCCCAAACGTATTTTAATTTTTTAAACGATCCAAAAAATTCAATTAGCAACGCAGAATTCGACTCTTTTTGTCTCAAAGTTAAAGAAATTTTAACCGAATTTGCGCCACACGTGTCGAATTTCGAAAACAAACCCACGCAAAAACTGAGCAGTCAAATGATGGTAGAAAGTTACAAGTCAGCAGGAAACGATTTTTACATCACAGAAAAATTCCAAGACGCTATTAACTGCTACACTGAAGCTCTAAAGATCCCAAACTCAACAACCGAATTAATTGGTAAATTATACTCAAACCGCTCCGCTGCACAACTCAGAGCTCCAAAAGCAGTATCAGCTAATATATTTGTAAGAACCTACAATGACAAAATTAATAAAAAGGAAATATCGGCTTTAGAAGATGCTAAACTAGCCGTCCACTTTTGTCCTAACTGGGGTAGAGCTCATAACCGTTTGGGTTGTGCTTATATGAAAAAATTGAAATACTCGAAAGCGATTAAAGAATTCAACATGGCGATCGAGCTTGGTGAAAAAGGAAACCAGGTAATGGAAGGTCGTACAAAATGTCAAGAAGCATTAAAGACGTTGGAGACTGTATATGAACTTAATCCATCTGCCCAATGCGCTACAGAAATTGGAACCAGACAGCAAATTATTATATTAGAGAATCTGTGTAAAACTGTTGACAGAGGGCGTGCTCTGGCGATAAGAGCACACAGATACGCACTTGGAATCGATGTGAGCGTGAATCACGAAAAAAGTATTGAATTGTACGAAGAATCAGCCAAAACGGGCTTTTCTGAAGCCTTATATTGCCTTGGAGTATTTTACATGCAAGGAAAAATTGTTAGTAAAGATTTGGCAAAATCAGTTGCATACTTCAGGGAAGCTTCGAAGAAACCAATAAAAGTGAACACGATTCGTAACGTAGGAGTTTCAGAATCTCAGTATCAGTTGGGGTTGATGCATCATAAGGGAATTGCCTTTTTACCCGATATGGAAGAAGCTTTAACTTGGTATGAAAAGTCCAGTTTAAATTTCGATAACATGGCGCCTGCTAGTATCGGTTTGATGTACTTTAAAGGAAGCGGCGTTGAGCGAAATGAGGCCAAATGTTTGCAATACTGGAACATAGGAGCAGAAAGAGGTAATAATACTGCCATGTTGTATTTAGCTGGTTATTACCTTCGATTCGACCTGGATGGTGATAATGCAATAGTTTGGTTTCGACGGGCTCTTGAATCTGGAAATTTATTGGCAAAAGATTTGCAAAAGGAGTTTGAGTTAGAAGCTGAGAGACTAAAAACTATGTTCAAAACGGATGCGGATATGATCAAATGGGAGAATCGTTTAGGTTATTCGGATAATGATTGTTCAATGAAGGAAAGAAGAAGAAGATATTTGGAAAGTATATTCCCTGATGATGTCCAGTATCATAAAAAAGTAGAAGAATCTCGGAAGAAGAATCCACAAAAGCATCTGCCTAATGATTGGAGAGATTTTAAAACTCTAGAGCTTCCGTATGATATTGACATGTTAAGCGATTATGCTGATAAAGGATCAGTTACAGCTCAATGCCTAAAAGAAGCTATGAATCATTGGTTAAAAGGTTTCCGAATTATTAGCGAAAAGGGGAAAATGGGAGAAGCGATTCACGAATTGGCGGAATGTTTTCGTATTACTGAGAAATTTCCCTTACATACAGAAAAGATATTTCTTATGACCGCAGCTTTGAAAGAATTGTTGCCAGTTTTACCACCTGGGATGCATTCGCAATTGGATAAAGATTATCGAGTTTGTTTTGTTATGGTTTTAACATCTCGTAACGAACTTAGGAAAACTATTGCTTATTTAAGTGAAAGTTCTGAGAAATATCCAAACGACCGTTGGTTTCTTACAATACGTGCGGCATTTCTTGGATTTTTTGGTGAGCATAAAGAAGGGTGCCGTTTGACGGATGAATCGTTGAGAAAATTTCCAAACGATGTCAAGTTGTTGTATTTAATGTCAGGGCACATGAGGCAGAGAAATGATGTTGCTACTGATGATATTATTAAAGCGCATGAAAAATTTCTGGTTGCAGCTCCAAAGGATCATCCAAAAGTACCAGAAGCTTACTACTCAATCGCTATTGAATATATGAATAAGATGATCGCAAACTCTGCAGCACAAATTAGGAATAAGGAAAAAGTAATTGAGAATTATCTCAGGGGAATGCAAGCGGAGAAAGATCAGTTGCCGTGTTTTTTGCCTTATGACACTGAACAGAAACTAGTTTTGGAGTCCTTGCCCTTTATAAAACCGTATTCTTTGATAGAAGGAAATATCGAAATGCCTGAACCTAGATATGTAAAGGTGGACAAAAAGGAGGTTAAAAGAAATGAAGCATGTAGTGATGCGAAGATGAAGAATGTTGGAAGGGGAGAGGATGACATTACATTTGAAATGAAGCTGAATAAAAGTCCAAAACAAAATGTTAGTAAAAAAGAACAAGCAGTTTGTGCTGCGATGCAAAAACAGAGTGAACAGAAAGTGGAAACTCCGAATGGAGCGAACGAATCGAAAGAAAAGAAAATGAACACACAAAAGCCAAAACAAAATGAGAATGATAAAGAAAAAACAGTTAATGAGGACATGCGAAAAGAGCAGCCACGGAAGAAGAAAAATAAAAAGGGAAAAGCAAAGTCAAGTATTACAAAGAAAGAAACAAATGCCAACTCAAAACCTTCACAATGTAGCGAACAAGTAAAAAGTAAGACATCGACAGAAACGAAACCAGAAAGAAAACAAAGTAGCAACAAAAATGAAGAAGAAAGTAAAGCCCAAAGAGAAGGGAAAGGTGAAGCCAAGACATCAAAGAAAGAAAAATTTGAAGTTGCTCATGAGAAAACACTCAAAAACAATTCACCAAAACCAACTAAAGAGGCTAAACAAAAAGACAACAAAACTAAAACAAAGGCAACAACAGTAAAAGATGACTGCAAACAGAGTGATAACAAAAGTAAACAAAATAAAGCTCAAGCAGAAGTAAAAGGCGAAGACAAATCACCAAAGAAAGAAAACAGCCAAGAAACCACTGAGAATTCACTTATCAAATTTGATAAAAGAAGGTTTGAACAGCTAACTAATCCCCGACGAGTATTCTTAATCGCAGATCACAGAAAAATGATTGAAGAGATGAAAACGTTATTTCCAAACTGTGTATCACTAGGATTCACGTGGCCATCAGTATTCAGGCAATGCGGACCACCTCAGTTGGCAGAAGTGAAGACTATAACCTTACGCGAATTTCATCCTGTGTTGGACCACGTTTATGAAGGCTATTTCCTTAGCTGTACCGTAATTGATGAACCGCAACTTGGGTTTCAAGGCGTACAAGTGTTGATTGAAGATGAGAATGGGGATGCTGAAAGGATTTGCGTCTATAATGTTGTCAAGGATGAAAGTATTTACGATATACTTGGATTTGGGTGTAATCTAACTATCCTAAATCCATATTACCGAAATGCTACTGTTGACGGAAGAAAAATTATTCGCATTGATGATCCGCAAAGTATTATTGTTGAAAAGGGAAGTAGAGATTTGTGTCGTTGTCGTTTCTGCGGGAAAAGTAGGTGTGAGAAGAGATGCGGTCGTTGCCAGAAAGCTTATTATTGCTCTGAAGAATGCCAGCATAATGATTGGAAAATTTACCGGCACTCGTTTGTTTGTATTAAGCGTTAAATGGCTATGTTTGAGATGATGTAATCTTGATTTTTTTTTTTTTTTTCTATTCTATTTTTGTTACTGTAAATTATAAACTGTACGAAATTGTTGTTTTTATTTAATGGTAAGACTTGCTAAAGCACAAATGTATGTTCTGCATTTATTTTTCATACCAATTATTAAACTTCATTATTACTTGATTATTTCGGAGTTTTCCGGTTCATTACTTTTAATTGCAAGTGCCACTGTCATTGAAGACAAAAAGTGGCTTTTTACTATATGCGTCTAACAAAAAGATTAATTTGGTTTTCGGGTTTTAGATTTACCAACGACAATTGACTTAAGTAAATAGAAGGAGATCTCGTCACATCTAGTTCTCGTGCGGCAGATAGTTGGACCTGTGTTAACAAAAATTTCTCCTATTGCATCAATAGAAATAGTTGTAACTAGTGTCTTAAAAAAGGATTATGAAAGGTGACTAACTGTAACTGTATTAGTATTGACATAGTTACTGAATATTATTTCCAATATCTCCAACGTCTTGTTATATTTCTTCAGATTGGCCGTAATCCAAAATTTTTATTAAACGATAAAAATAAAAGTTCAAAATTTATCTGGTTTCTGGTAATGTTTCAATTTGATTAGTTTACTGGAAAAAACGCCAGTAGTAGTATTTCCTTTTAGTTAATGTTCTGGTTCAGCTTTTACAGTTACCGACACATGAGTCTCGTGTGACGTCATTAGCGAATTGAATGAAGGCGAAAAACGAGCATAAAGAGAAAATTCATCCATAAGGTTAGTACACTTGTTTCAGCTATTATTAGATTTTACTGTTTTAATGTTCAATTTATTCTAATGTTTAAAGAATACCGCAAAATAATTGCCATAAATAAATTATTTTAACTGGAAAAATTGGTTGCGAAGGACATGAACATGCAAAAATTTTGCTTCGAATTGCCAGAGGTAAGCGGCCTCAGATCAGAATATGTTAAGAATGATCCATTTACTTTTTATATTACCATCATTTTTTAATAAAAATTTTTCACAGGTACCTTCCGAATCCAAAACTACTCAAAATTACATAGGCGTCAACTGTGTACTCATACCGCAAATAGAAGTGTACCTTCGAAAGACATTTCTAAATCTTTGGCAAAATAAGACTAACCAAAAATGGCAGAATTCACCGGAGCAAGGCAAGACTTTTCACACGTCTGAGATAGGCAAAAGGGCGTGGATAACTGGCACTTGCAGACAAAAAGAACTAATTGAAACAGGAAACGTAAACTTATGGAATTTGAAACTTTTAATTCAAATCTTCCTTAAAACTGATTTGGGTTTAAACGAAATCGAGAAGAAGAAATTAACAGAACTGGGCAGCAGTTTGTACGAATTTTACCACAACTACGAAGCAAAATTAAACAATTCCAGCTTCAATATCCTTGATGGACTGAAATTGCTCATCAAAGTCGTTGGAATTATGCAACAAATAGGATAGGAATGTTCTACAAAACGGGTAAAGGAGTTGAGAAAAACCTGGTAAGAGCTGTTCAATATTGGAAACTTGCTGCAAAGAAAAACAGTTTTAAGGCTATGCAATGTCTTGCCGATTATTATTTACAATACGAACAAGATGGCGCTAAAGCATTGGACTGGCATAAACGAGCTTTCAATGGTTATGATCCCTTGGCTAGGGAAATTACTGCTGAGTTTACAGCTCTTGCCGAACAAACCAAAAAGAGGTTTGAACTTGCAGAGAAAGATATTGTGGATTGGGAACGTAAACAAGGGTTAACAGCGTCTGGGTGTACCGTCGTGGAGAGGATTGAACGTTTCACAGAAGGAAACATTCCTGATAATGAAAATTTTCTTGAAAGTTTGGAAGATGGAGTTGCAGTACATACCCCCTCGGTTTTAAAAAATTACGACAAAGAAATGGTAAGAGCATGCGCGGCTAAAGGGTGTGTACCAGCTGGGATTATAGTTAAGGGGATAAGACATTACGAGACTGCTGAAGCGCTGTTGGAGAAATTTGAGAAGAAGGACATAGAGATGATAATTCACGAAGTGGCCGAAGCGTTGCGCGCAGATGAGAAAATAATTTTTAGAGACCCCACTGTGTATAACAAAACTGTGAAACTCGTTCAGACGGTAAGAAGGCAACACGATGAAAATAAGAGATGTCAATTGGATAAAGACTTGAATACATTTTACGTCTTTATGTTTGGCGGTGGCGTGACCACTAAAGTGACTACATTACTTGAAAAGACGCAGAAGAAGTACCCCGATGACAAATGGTTTAATCTGGCGTTATGCTTTCATTACCAACACATACTAGAGCATGAAAAAGGGTTCGAACTTGCAGAGAAATTCCTGGAAAAGTTTCCAAACGATTACGATTTCCTGGACGCACGAGCTACAACTTTGTTTTTGGGATGGTTGCGAAATACTCAAGAAATATACGAAGCTTACGAGAAATTTGCTGCAGTTGCTCCACCTGATCACCGCTTTTTACCAAAAGCTTATTACTGTATGTGTTTAGTAGTGTTGAAGTTAGGCCTGGATGTAAGTGAAGTAATTAAGTATTACGTTAAGGGTTTGGACTCGGAGAAAGATCAGTTGCCTTGGAATTTGCCGTGCGTGTCGCCTATTAAAGAGTATTTAGAAACATTACCTTACATTCAAATGTACAAGAAAACATTACAAAAGCCGGAAACTGTTGAAAAAGAGAAGCACAAGAAGCCAAAAATCAAAGTTGATAAGAAAAAATTGAAAGAGGAGGAATTTGTTACGAAATTGACAGATCCTTATCGAGTTTCGGTTATCATTCAGCATAGAGAAAATCTGAGACGGGGTTGTGAGGATTTGACACACTTCAGTACTCTGGCTTTGGGGCCATTTGATGTGAAGCAATTTGCTCCAGAAGAGAAAGAAGGTTTAAAACCCATTATGTTGGATCAAGTCGACCCAATAAAGGTTGATGTGCACGATGGTTATAGTATTGCTTGTACTGTAATAGAAGAACCGTACATTGGTTTTGGGTTTACCATTCGTTTTGTAATCGAGGATGATAATAAAGATGTAGAACGGGTTGTGGTTTATAAAGGCGGTTCGAAGTCGTTGTTAAAGAAGCTTAAGTACGGTACAAGAATTGTTATTTTGAATCCGTTATTTAAAATGGATTTGGATGATTTACGAATGATACGTATTGATGACGTTAAGACTATTGTATTTGAGGGTGAAGGAGATGAAAAACGATGTCGTTTTTGCGGACGAGGGGATTCGATTATCTATTGTACAAGATGCAAAGTGGCTTGTTATTGCTCGGAGAAATGTCAGGAAAGGGATTTGAAACTGATGAAACACGGTTACATTTGTGATGAAAATTAATTTTATGTTTTGACAGACGCAAGATAAGGAACTTGCTGTTTGGATAATGTTTTGTAGCGATTTGATATGAAACTATTGTTGTTTTTTTGCCGTAGTAGATTGCTTTTATGACTGTTATGAAAAGAAATATTTCAATCGGATGTAATTTTTTCTGACATTGTAGCTTTTTTTTTCTTGTTCATTGGTTTATATGTCATTTTTTGCAAAAATAAATAAGACTAACTTGATCATATTACAGATATTTTATTTACTTAACTCTATGATATTTTAATAGATCATGTTGATAGCAAAAAAAAAATTGTATAAATCTAAACAAGTATAATTGTAATCGTATATTTTTAATAGCGGAAATCCTATGTTCATTTAGTTTTACATTCAGTTCACAGATGTCGCTCAACGCCAAGAAGAAACAAAATTTCGGGCATGCGTAATCGCTCGGGCAAGGTAATTAATTTTAATGTATATTTGCGTGATATTTTGAAAAATTTATGTACTTAGGGCTTCGCAAACGTCTTATGACTGAGCAGAAACTAGTCTTTGCACTTTATAAAACCGTATTCTTTGATAAGAGGAAACATAATGCCTGAACTTTTAAATTTAAACTTATAAACTAAACGGAAGTTGCTGTATTTCCGGTTCAGCTTTTAGAGTTACCGACACATGAGTCTCGTGTGACGTCATTAGCGAGTTGAAGGCGGAAAACGAGCACAAAGAGCAAATTCATCCATAAGGTTAGAACACTTATTTCAGCTATTATTAGATTTTCCTATTTTAATGTTCAATTTATTCTAATGTTTAAAGAATACCGCAAAATAATCGCCATAAAATAAATTATTTAAACTGGAAAAATTGGTTGCGAAGGACATGAACATGCAAAAATTTTGCTTCGAATTGCCAGAGGTAAGCGGCCTCAGATCAGAATATGTTAAGAATGATCCAATAAAATTTTTCACAGGTACCTTCCAAATCCAAAACTGCTCAAAATTACATAGATGTCAACTGTGTAATCATACCGCAAATAGAAGTGTACCTTCGAAAGACATTTCAAAATCTTTGGCAAAATAAGACTAACCAAAAATGGCAGAATTCACCGGAGCAAGGCAAGACTTTTCACACGTCTGAGATAGGCAAAAGGGCGTGGATAACTGGCACTTGCAGACAAAAAGAACTAATTAAAACAGGAAACCTAAACTTATGGAATTTGAAACTTCTAATTCATATCTTCCTTAAAACTGATTTGGGTTTAAACGAAATCGAGAAGAAGAGATTAACAGAACTGGGCAGCGTTTTGTACGAATTTTACCACAACTACGAAGCAAAATTAAACAAATCCAGCTTCAATGTCCTTTCCAAGTTAATTGAAACTGTTTCTACCGAATTTACAAAATACTTTACCAACGACGACATTTTCAACGCAACCGATTCAAATAATATTGCTAAAGCAAAAGAGCTGAAGACTCAAGCCAATGACTTCTACTCCAAGATTAAACAAGCCTCATCAAATTGCCAAAAGGCTTTAGACTCCTACACCGAAGCTATAAACCTGACAGGACTGTCAAATGAATTACTCGGCACTTTATACTCCAACAGAGCAGCTGTTTATTCATACCAAGGAAGTCAATCTGATCAGTTTAGCAGCTACGAAATATACATACTTGGTGTAGAGGATGCAAAAAGAGCAATAACATTGCGCTCCGATTGGTTCCGTCCCTATGCAAGACTAGGCGCTGTCTACGTGCAACTGCAGAAATATGAAAAATCTTCTAGATGTTATGAAATCGCTTATCAATTAAGCGATTCAGACATGAATTACATCGTGGATCGAGAATTATGTAAAAATCTGCCAGTAAAAATGGCATTTCCAGATGTCATGTTTCCTGTATTTTTCACTCAAAACGAAGAAGAAGTGAAGTATTATAAAACCCTTTTCGCAAACATGATTCCCAGATACGGAAGAGAAATTGCCGAGTCACATTTCACAGAACCGTCGTTTGAAAATGATGGAGACAAAACGGTTTGGGACGCGCACTGTTGCATGTTGGGTCATAAAGTTGAAAAAGATTTTAATGCTGCATACAAGCTGTATAGTAAAGCTGCCGAGAAAAATAATGCAGAAGCCATGTATCATTTGGCTATGATGTTCAGGGATGGAGTTGTTGTTAATAAGAATTATAAGAAAGCCGTTGAGTTACTAAAACAAGCCTCAACACTACCGACTCTAGAGACTTTCCAACCTGGTTGGGTGGAGTATAATTTAGGGTTTATGTACGAAAAGGGGATAGGTGTATGTCCTGATCTGGAAGAAGCCAGAAGGTGGATTGAGATTGCTCATCAAAGTGATTGTAATTACGCAACAAATAGCATAGGAATGTCCTACAAAACGGGTAAAGGAGTTGAGAAAAACTTAGGAAGAGCTGTTCAATATTGGAAACTTGCTGCAAAGAAAGGCAGTCCTAAGGCTATGCAATATCTTGCCACTTATTATTTACAGTACGAACAAGATGGCGCTAAAGCATTGGAATGGCATAACCGAGCTATCAGTGGTTATGATCCTCTGGCAATGGAAATTACTGCTGATTTTACAGCTCATGCCGAACGAATCAAAAAGAGGTTTGAAGTTGCAGAAAAAAACATAGTGGATTGGGAACGTAAACAAGGGTTAACAGCGTCTGGGTGTACCGTTATGGAGAGGATTGAACGTTTCACAGAAGGAAGCATTCCTGATTATGAAGATTTTCTCGAGAATTTAAAAGATGGAGTTGCAGTACAAACCCCCTCGATTTTTAAAAATTACGACAAAGAAATTGTAAAAGCATGCGCGGATAAAGGGTCTGTACCAGCTGGGATTATACTTAAGGGGATATGGCATTACGAGGCTGCTGAAGCGCTGTTAAAGAAATTCGAGAAGAAGGACATAGAGACGATAATTCACGAAGTGGCCGAAGCATTGCGCGCAGATGAGAGAATAATTCTTGGAGACCCGACTGTGTATAGTAAAACTGTGAAACTCGCTCAGAAGGTAGGAAGGCAACACGATAAAAATAAGAGATGTCAGTTGGATAAAGACTTGGATACATTTTACATCACAAGGTTTGGCGGTGCCCCTACCACGACAATGACTACATTACTTGAAGAGACGCAGAAGAAGTATCCCGATGATAAGTGGTTTAATCTGGTGTTATGCTATCAATACCAACACATGCTAGAGCATGAAAAAGGGTTCGAATATGCAGAGAAATGGCTGGAAAAGTTTCCAAAAGATTACGAATTTCTGTACTTACGAGCTACGAATTTGTTTATGGGCGGGTTGGGAAACACTGAGGAAATACATGAAGCATACGAGAAATTTGCTGCAGTTGCTCCACCTGATCACCGCTACTTACCAAAAGCTTATTACAATATGGGTTTACAAGCTTTGAAGTTCGGCCTGGATGTAAGTGAAGTACTGAAGTATTATGTTAAGGGTTTGGAGGCGGAGAAAGATCAGTTGCCTTGGAATTTGCCGTACGTGATGGATACGAAAGAGTATTTAGAAGCATTACCTTATATTCAAACGTACAAGAAAACGTTACAAATACCGGAAACTGTTGACAAAGAGAAGCCCAAGAAGCCAAAAATTAAAGTTGATAAGAAAAAGTTGAAAGAGAAGGAACTTGTTACGAAATTGACAGATCCTTATCGAGTTTCAGTTATCATCCAGCATAGAGAAAATCTGAGACGGGGTTGTGAGGATTTGTTTACATTTTTCAATACTCTGGTTTTGGGGCCACTTAATTTGAAGCAATTTGCGCCAGAAGAGAAAGAAGGTTTAAAACCCATTATGTTGGATCAAGTCGACCCATTCAAGGTTGATATGTACGATGGTTATAGTATTGCTTGTACTGTAATAGAAGAGCCATTCATTGGTTTTGGGTTTACCATTCGTTTTGTTATCGAGGATGATAATAAAGATGTAGAACGGGTTGTGGTTTATAAAGGCGGTTCGAAGTCGTTGTTAGAGAAGTTTAAATACGGTACGAGAATTGTTATTTTGAATCCGTTATTTAAAATGGATATGGATGATTTACGAATGATACGTATTGATGACGTTAAGACTATTGTATTTGAGGGTGAAGGAGATGAAAAACGATGTCGTTTTTGCGGACGAGGGGATTCGATTATCTATTGTACAAGATGCAAAGTGGCTTGTTATTGCTCGGAGAAATGTCAGGAAAGGGATTTGAAACTGATGAAACACGGTTACATTTGTGATGAAAATTAATTTTATGTTTTGACAGACGCAAGATAAGGAACTTGCTGTTTGGATAATGTTTTGTAGCGATTTGATATGAAACTATTGTTGTTGTTTTTTTTTGTTTTTTTTTTTCTACCGTAGTAGATTCTTTTCTAATTGTTATGATAAGAAATATTTCAATCAGATGTAATTTTGTGATGAAAAATAATTTTAAGTTTTGACAGACGCAAGATAATGAACTTGCTGTTGCGATAATGTTTTGTAGCGATTTGATATGAAACTATTGTTTTGTTTTATTTTATTTTATTTTTTTTTTTTGTTTGTTTGTTTTTTTTTCTACCGTAGTAGATTCTTTTCTGATTGTTATGATAAGAAATATTTCAATCAGATGTAATTTTTTCTGACATTGTAGCCCTTTTTTCCTTGTTCATTGTTTAGTGCTTAAATTTGTATGTTATTTTCTGCAAAAATAAATAAGACTAACTTGGTCATATTTACAGATATTTCATTTACTTAATACTGGATGATATTTTAATAGATCATGATAATAGCAAAAAAAATTGTATAAAAGTGTAATTATAATCGTAATATTTTTAATTGCGAAAATCCCATATTCATTTAGTGTTACACTCAATTCACAGATGTCGCTCAACACCAAGATGATTCAAAATTTCGGGCATGCGTAATTGCTCGATCGGGCTTGTATGGTGTAGTACGTGCACAAGGTAACTAATTTAATGCATATTTGCGTGATACTTTGATATTTATGTTGTTGCAAATAGGGGTTCGCATGATATCCAGGTCGAGAGTTAAAACCAGTGACCTTGAGCACTATAGCGGTTCGAGGCGCTTGGCCCCCGCCATGATAACCCTTTCCTCACTACTGATACTGATTATACTAATCAAACGTTTATTACAACCCAATGAAATGGGAAACATTCGCATCCATACCGCCCTGATGCCGTAAATCATTGTTTTGTTACTGATTCGGTAGTATTCAATATTTAATTACGATGCTGGGAACAAACTCCCATTAAATTTGCGAGGAAAACCGTTGCATTAGGCATAAACTATTAAGTCGACTATGAACTTGAATTCGTATCAAGTCTAATGTGAATCAGCCTAATTAAAAGTTTTATTGTTTATTTTAATTAGGAGTGCTATTTAGTACGGTTTAAGCGAGCAAGCATCTCTAATAAAAGTTATGTTTTTGCAGCTGTAATCCACTCCAAAAGTACAAAACAGCATAATGACAATTCAATCCAACTTGTGGTCTTAAGGTGGAACCACAGTACAGCGAGTGAGTGATCCAAAAGGTAGATGTGCTAATGCGTAATCCTAAGCTCATTCAGTACAAGGTAAGTGTTTTTTTATTTATTCAGATAATAGTTTTGAGACAGAGGAATGTAGCTAATAAATTTCATTGCTACGTAGGATTTGTGAATTTTCTTGGATATATATTGTTTGTAGTTTAAGAACCGTAATCACAAAACTCATATAATCTTTTAAAAATATGCTACTGTTTTTTTAAACGTGTCTGCATTAAGTTGAGGTATTGGGCTTATTGAGAGACATGATAGTTGTAAAAAAAAATGATGTATATCTCGTGTTCAATTTATCATTCAGCATTTCAATCATGCCAAAAAGTTTTATGAGCTTTTGGTAGTCTTATTCGTACATTAACGAAACAGTTTTGCATATCATGCTGTCCATCATACTGAAATTAAACACCGTAACAATTTCAAGCGCAAATGTATGCATGACAAATGAGTCTATTTAGAGGCAGCGGTGCAACAACTCAACACGGCTATTAAAAAATTTGTACAAATGTAATGTTGTATATTTGTATGGAAAAGAGATAGCAAGAAATCCTGACAAATTTAATTAGATTCTGCAATTACGTTTAAAAAATGATTATAAAGAAGCAAAATATTACATCAGCTCTGTTTTGTCGATAACAGTCCTTA
Organism: Pachymerium ferrugineum; assembly: GCA_034686365.1. Taxonomy (NCBI): domain Eukaryota; kingdom Metazoa; phylum Arthropoda; class Chilopoda; order Geophilomorpha; family Geophilidae; genus Pachymerium; species Pachymerium ferrugineum. The sequence continues at coordinate 7,864 of JAQGAS010000358.1, read as the reverse complement.
TTCTTAAAATTACGCGACTCCAGAATTGCGTAAATCTTTGTGACTGAATTTTTCCATCTTGGTGTCACTTTGAATGGCGAAAACGAAATGAAGGTATTACTGGAACATTTGGAGTACTTCAAAGAAGTGGCATACAAATTATATTTGATGGCGTAGAAGAGTTTTCTACAATAAAACGTTTGGAAAAAAGTCTCCGTAAGATAGCGCTACCACCTATCGGAAATGACGTTGTCATTGTCATATTAATTCCGCTCAGCACACAGCCACAAGCAAGCAATTCAGAACACGAAGTAAAAATTTTCCTGGTCTAAATTTTACGTTTACGATGGCCGTAAAATCTTGGACGAAACTAGAAGAAATTTTAGACGTGAATAAGTTAACAAAAACCGAAAAATTATGGACGCAAGGGTTAAATGTTCAACTTATGGAGATTCCAGCACAACCATCTGTAAGTAAAAAGCGAACATGATTTTTCATATAAAAGCGAAGCCATTTTTTTCCTTCTATTAAACTCCGTTGTAAAATAATCCTCGAGTCAATTGATATGTGACTAAGGTTAAATTACATAACACTACTAGTAAATGAAATCCCTACAATTTATTGAAAAACATGTGATTCAAATATGACCGTCTGTGATTCTCTTGAGATTTAAGTTTATTAACAGAACAGGCAGTTCTGTTGGATTTTTTTTTGTTTTTTTTTTTTTTTTTTTTTAAATATTTTCACCATTTCTGTTTAAATTTAGTTTTGCCCTCTCTCCCCTTTTGCTTAGGTGGGGTTTTACAACCTGGGCAATTAACCCATTTTCTCTTTTGTATTCATCTCCCCTTTCACTTTATTTTAATCTTTTCAAGGTCCCGCCTATCAACTCTCAAAACTATGTAAAAATGAACAACATCCTCATCCCACAAGTGACGTCATTACTCAGAAAAGCATTTCTAAAACTTTGGCAAAACTCAAGCGACGAAATTTGGAAGAATTCACCCGAACAAGCAACTGCTTTTATAACCGGAACCGGAAAGAGAGCTTGGGCAACTTGCAGCAGACGACAAAAAGTTTTGTTAGAGACTGGAAATGTGAATCTGTGGGACTTGAAACTCGTTATTAATATCCTAAGAAAAACCGAGCTGGGATTAGATGCAATTGAAAAAGAAAATTTAACTGACTTGGGATCTTTCGTATACCACTTTAATCATAATAATCACGCTGCACTGTCTAACTGGGAGTTTAATAACATTTCTAAATTGATAGATGGCGCCACTGAGGTGTTCGATAAGTACACAAATAACATCACTTTGGATCCTGTCGATTCACGGAACGTAATCAAAGCCAAAGAATTAAAGAAAAAAGGAAATGATTACTACGTAGTGTACAATAAAGACGAATTAAAAAACCGATTGAAAGCGATTAAATATTACACAGAAGCAATCAACCTTACCGGCCTACCGAATGAATTGTTAGGAACTTTATACTCGAATAGAGCAACAGTCTACTCTTATAAAGCGCCAAACCTTCGTTTTGATGAAGAAAAACACATACTGGGCTTAGAAGACGCAAAAAGAGCTGCCACACTGCGCCCTGGATGGCTCCGCCCTTATACTAGACTCGGCGACATTTATCAAGCATTGCAGAAATATCACAAAGCTGCCAGATGGCATGGAATTGCAACACAAATGGATCCAACTGATTATCGTTCGATGGGTTTCCGTGAGTGGTGCCTAACTAAAGAAGTAAGAACGAAAATCCCTCAAGTTGATTACCCCGTTCATTTCTACCAAACCGAAGAAGAATTTTCCAAATTATTAAAAGATAAATTGGTATTAAATGTAGATGAAGCCCATTCCAGTGGTAAAGAAAACGATTTCACCAGAAAGTTAATGCGTCAGCACTCTAAAATGTTAGAAGGTGAAGTAGAGAAAATGGTTCATAATGCACACTGCCATATGATTGGTTATAAGGGACGGAAGATAAATTACAAGAAAGCTTATAAATTGTATTCAAAAGCTGCTGATCAAGGAAACGCAGATGCCTTATATCATTTAGGGATGATGTATAGAGATGGAACAGTTGTTGACAAAGATTGTAAAAAGGCAGTGGAGATATTGAAATTAGCAGCAGAGTCTGGTCAAAATGAAAGTGCAGATGCTGAATATCATTTAGGCTACATCTACGAAAAAGGAATGGGCGTGTGTCAAGATTTAGAAGAAGCTGTTATGTGGTACGAAAGGGCAAATATTAATGATAACAACTATGCAACCAATACTTTAGCTTCCCTTTACACTGATGGTAAAGGTGTCGAGCAAAGTATCGAAAGAGCCGTCCAATATTGGAAACTTGCTGCTAAAAGAAGCAGTCCATTTGGTATGCAGAGACTAGCAAGCTATTATCTAAATTATGAGGGAGATGGAGTGAAAGCACTGCAGTGGCACCGTCTAGCATTCGAAGGAGGCGACCTCTGGGCTAGAGATTGTACCAATGAATTCGTGGCCAAATGTGAAATGGCAAAAGCTAGATTTAATGAATTGGAACAGCAGATAAAAACTTGGGAAAGAAAAAGTGGGTCAACTGCTGATGGTTGCACTGTTAAGGAAAGGATTAGACGTTTTCAAGAGAAGCACATTCCTGGTTTTAAAGATTTTGTTGAAAATTTGAGAAATTATGAAGAGGAGGAAGTCGAGACTGAAAAGAAGAAAAATTTTGATAAGGTTATGTTGAAAGCTTACGCTGAAAAGGGTTCAATAACAGCAGGAAAAATTCTTGAAGCAATAGCCCATTACGAAACAGCTGAAGAGTTACTTAAGATTGATGCTACAGGTAATGCGGAGAAGATAATTCACGAAATTGCAGAAACGATTCGCCGAAATGAAGACGTGATTCATCAAAATCCAGAAGTGTATATGCAGAGTAATGAAATTGCAAACAAGTTACGGGATCAACACGATGATGAAATATCTGAGTTCAACAGAGATTTAAATACTGTTTACCTTTTGGTTTTGGGTAACGTTCATCCAAGAGCCATTTTATTTTTAGAAGAGCTAATGAAAAATTATCCTGAAGACAAATGGTTCTACACTGCATTTTGTTACATCCTCCAAAATCAAAATAGGCATCAAGAAGCGATTGAACTTGCTGAAAAAGCACTGAAGATATTCCAGAATGACTGCGAGTTTTTGTACTCAAAAGCAGCAAATTTGTATCTAAGCGGTTTTAAAAATGAGAAAAGAGTAATAGACGCATACAAAAAATTTTTGGCAGTGGCGCCGTCTGATCATCCTAACGTTCCAAAGGTTTACTATGGTTTGGCAACCATAGCACTGAGTTGTCAAGATATTAGTGAAGTAACTGAATATTACTTCAAAGGTTTACAAGCTGAAAAAAATCAGTTACCGTGTTATTTACCGTACATTTGGGAACAGAAAACTTGTTTGGAAGCCATACCTTGCATAAAGGCTTACAAAGATATATTTGACGCGCCATTAGAAGGTAAAGAAGAGAAGAAACAGATGCCAAAGAAACCGAAAATTAAAGTAGAGAAAGGAAAAAGTGAAGAGGAACAACTTTTCATCCGGTTAACAGATCCATGTCGAGTTGCTTTAATCGTTGAACACAGACAAAACATTCAAAGAGGAGTAGATAATTTTTTGCAGTATGCAACAACATCAGCTTTAGAGCCGAACGTTGCGAAGCAATACGCCCCTGGACAGTTGGCCGATGTGAAGTTTATTACATTGGATCAAGTGAATCCATACAAAGGTCAAGTGTATGATGGTTGCGCTTTAAGTTGTACGCTAATTGAAGATCCATTTCTTCGACTCGGTAATAATATAAACCTTGTTATTGAAGATGATAATAGAGATGTTGAACAAGTCTTGATCTACAACGTTGCTGCTTCGGAAGTTTTGAAGAAATTTACTTACGGGTGTAAAATTGTTATTTTGAATCCTCTTATTAAATTGGATGCGGATGGAAAGCAGATGATACGTGTTGATGATGTTGAGAGTATAATTTTTGAAAATAATGGTGATAAAAGTCGATGCCGTTTTTGTGGGAAAACTGAATCGATTTTTTTTTGCAGTAAATGTCATGTTGCGGCTTATTGTTCTAGAAAATGTCAAAAGAAAGATTACAAAGTTATGAAACATGAATATATTTGTGCAAATTAAATGATTGGTTTAAATATATGTGAAAATTGGTTGTAATTTTTTTATGATTTCAGTTTGTATTTTGGTTGGGAATATTGAGTGGTTGAATTGGATTAAAACTGTTCGGAGTCGTTCTTGCAAATTGTTTCAAGTTTTATTTGTTAATATTTCATTCAGAGTATTTGAGAATAAAATGGAATTATGAGACGAAAGAAGCGTAATTTTCTTACATTGTATATATATTGCGTACCACGGATCAGGTAATTGGGATTTTAATTAATGTATCGTAAGAACTGTAAGCGTAAAATTGAAAATTTTAACAAATATTTTGTTGAACTTTAAGTAATTTGAGGATGATTTTAAAATGTTTTAGTTAACTTTAATTGCAAAATAGTCCAACTATGTCTTAAAGACAAGCAGGTTAGTGAGGACAAATCAATTCAAACAGAAATGCAAGTTGTTAAATTCCCACTTGGGTTTGGGGGGAAAAAGTATTCGACAACGTCAAATGCTGTAGCGGTTCAATTAGACGATCAGGATTAAATCAAATACGATATTACTGCGAGACAAGGACATAGTAAAGACCGAGTAAGAGTTTTGAATTGCCTTTTTTTAAATGATAGTATGGTTGTTAAAGTTAATTACTTTCTTTAAAGTTTGTTTATTCGAAATTCACTGGTTAATTACCAACTTAAGTAACGGAAGATAATGCAGCGCTTCACAAACCAACCGAAGACGATGTTGAAGATGTAATTATCTTGGAAATTTATTTTGTAGTTGGCGGAAAAAACTAAACAAGCATTAGAGGAAATCACCCACAATTAAATAGTCGCTGCGATCCCCGTGAGAGAAGCAGATGAAGCTTTGCCCACTCACGTCAGTAATTTTTCAGTAATTTTATAGGAGCACATTTAATTTTATTTAATGAAATTATTTATTTTCAACATCACATCAGGTACACCCCGTCCAACAAAGGACATGTGATTTGTTGTGCTAAGCAGCGATCCTCGACGACTGCCCTCTTCATTGGCTCCTGTAATTTCCTCGAATAGAAAAGTGCCCTGTTAAAGAACAACAGAAGTGGAAAATTCCGCCTTGCATATGAAATTGGAAAAATGCAAAGGTAATTTTTATTTAAAACGCTTGTTTGTAGTTTGTTTTTAAAAAAGATATGAAAAGGGTATATTTTATGTATAAAAAGGGTATACATTGGTGAGATAAAAAGACCTTAGGTAAACAAATTAATGCTTGAAATATTTGGTATACCTAAGTATATCAACATTTTTTTTATTATTCAATGGCTACTTTAATTTTGAAGAGATATAAAATTATTTTGTAAATGGAGAAATATGTCGCAAGAACAAGGTGAGTATCCAAATTCCTAAGTAGTTTGAACATATTATTTTCACTTACTTTATTTGTTTTTTTAGCTGCAATTTTAGGAATAGTGGCTTTATTATTTGTGCCTAATGTATCTACCTTACACCACTAAGGTAATCCTTTTTTGCTAGTGAATGCGCGTATAATAGCACCTTCCTTTTAGACGCATTCTTACAATTCGTTCACGTTTTTGGGAATCGCTTTGCCATTATTTTTTCTAGGAATGTTTGTTCCTTGGGCCAATTCATTTGTAAAAAGTTAAAATTATATCTATACTTTTTCATTTTAGGTGTTACTGTAGGGATTTCTTTGGGATTTGTCTTTTCTCAATGGATGAGTATTGGTACCCAATTGACGAGACCATTTACGTCATTATCACCAATTTTAATAATTTTATTTTTTAGGCTATTTTCGGTTTCGCTCTTTCCCCACACAAAAGAAACTTAATTTCCCCCACACAAAAAAACTTACATTTCCCCTCACAAAAAATTTAATCAAAAAATGCATCTGTTAAATTTGAAAAAATCCAAATGGAGGTCAATCGATTTTTTTCAAAATTTTACGTCTTTTTTTAATGAATTCTGATCTGATGTATTTTTTGATGAAAATTCGATTGCGCCGCTGAGACACAATGGATCCCATATGTCTCAAGGAGAAACATGGGATCAATAGGTTCCATTGGTTTCTTATTACAAATAATTGAATGGAATTTAATGACCTATGTTTATTTTAAAGTTGTTAAAGTTGATTTCGTAACGCACTCTAACGAATGACGTTACGCTCAAATGCATCACAAGCTGGGCATCCATTAACAAAAGTTTTGTGTCGAGGCAGCAACAACAGCAAATTGGAATTATCAACGAGTGACGTATGACGACAACACATTCATTTTTAATTATTTTTTTTTAAAATGTCGTCTACACAAAATGGGAGTAGTTGTAGCTGTCTTTCCAAATAGCAAGGTTCTAGTTAGTTGCCGCTCTGGTGATTGCGATTTTGTGACGTCACATCTGTATCAATTTAAGTTTTATCGGTCTAAAACTACGTAAAGATATCAGGTAAAACGCGGGGGCATGCTTGAATTGCCCAAAGCGATTGCCCGAGTAGTATTACAAAACAGTTAAATCTAAGCTATACTGCTTAGTTTAGCTTAATATGTGAGAGTTATTAATATCTGGCTAAACTTAATTTTGTCAATAAAACAAGTAACTACACGAACGAAACATTTTCGAAAAGCAGTTGTTAGAAATACAAGTGGTGTAGCAATCTTCACAATAATTCTGCATTGGCCAATGAGGTAATTTGCTTTGCATTACTTTGGTGAAAGGTCATTACACAAGATAAAAGACGTGATTCGTGATATTGTGTTTATTGTGTAACGACTTTTAACTGCTGTGATTTTTTTTTAAAGTAGTGAAGGTGTGAGCGAGGTTGCTTGACTATTTTTCCCTAACATCCACTAGTCAATTTTGTTGATGAGACCTCTTTAAGGCAATTTCAAAAGCGGATTTGTTATAAGAGTAACAAAGACTTTGTAGAGAACTATTACTCAAACTATGTCTTCAGTTTCCTCTGTTAATTAATTCTTATTGCATCACTGTTTGGTAACCGCATGTTCACCCACATTTAAGTAAATGAAAAAGAAATGTGGATGAATCATTCTTTTCTACTTTTTTAAATTCACATTTTTAATAACACTTTTTTATAATTAATTTCTTTCCAGGAAGTTGAGTAACTGTGAAGGCAGTAATACTTGGTGATTAAATGTTATTTACAGAAATAAGAAATGTATTTAATCTGAAAGTTTTGTTTCAGAAATTGTTGTTTTTTCCACGGCTTTAAGATGTCTAGAGATTTATTTGATCTCACGCCTTTTGAAAATATTGCAAAGCAGTTGAAAAAGAAATTTCGTCTTGCGATTGCATTCATTACTTATCCCGTATCAGTAGTAGTATTTGTATTGGAGTGTTGTTTGCTGCATTGTACGTCCAAGTGAACAAGAAAGAAAAACTTGTTTCAAATTTTCACGCTTTTTCCTTAAAAGGTAAAACAACGTGATGAATTTGTGAATAATTTAATTTTTATTTCAATTATAGCAAATGAAAATGACACTTTTAACAACGAGCATGAGAATGAAACAAGTATACGGGCAGGTTGCCGAAATAGAAATACACACTCAATTAAGCAAACTGAATGAAGATTTAGGTAAAAAATTTTGATATTTTGCTTGAAATCGGGAGTAATTTTTTTAATTTTAATAATTAATCATTTTACGTCAGCATGTACGGTACATGAATATTCCGAAGCGGAAGCGTTGTTGGTATTGTAGGTTAAAAATGGCG
>JAQGAS010000357.1:0-57615 GCA_034686365.1 Pachymerium ferrugineum | reverse complement strand
AAAATGAAAAACAGTGTACATGTAATATTCAAATATTTGAGTCATAGAAAAAATAACGTCGAATGCTATCGGTTTTAAAACGTTTATCATCTGCATGTATTTTCCTGTAAATCAACAAGGATAAAGTAAAATTATAAAAACATATAATAAATGTAAAGATAAAATTACCAAAAAAACGGAAAACATTGAGAGTCGTATTGGTTAAAATTGGTGCTGGACCCTTCGTTGAAGCAAAACTTAAATTTTTCACAGCTTTTCTACAAGTTAAAGACTGTTAAAAAGTTATACCTTTAAATTTAATGAAAGCAACCTTTTAATTGGAGTATCCCCTGTTTGTTCATCAACGAAATCGCGCTTCAATTCATCTGGCACGTCTGAGTCATCGCTCTCTGTTTCTTCTGAGGATTCTTTGCGGCCTTTTGGAGTTGTCTGATAAAAGGTGGACGATTAATATGAAGGTGTAAATGATTTACAAAATAAAATACCTCCAAAACATCTTCCTTTTCATCGTCATCCATTTGAATGTCAAAAGGATTTATGCTAGATGAGTGACTGGAGATAGAACAGTTACTATCAAACGAATTATTGTCTGTGCGATTTAAAAGTGGCGTAGATGGTGACGAAGCTGTACTACTTGAACGGTTGAGTTTTGAGTCTCGAAGAAAACGAAATTCCTGTCAAAAGGTAACGACATCTTTCATTAATTTGATGGACAATAAAAGTTAAAAATCTTACCAATAATTGCGTAATGCTGAAGTTGGACTTAACAGGGCATAATTCCCAACCTTCACTCTCGAAAAAATATCTCAATTCTTCCATACGAGCCCTGTGATAATTTCTAAAATAATTACTGCTCAATTTTCGAACTGTTTCTTGCAATTCTTCTGATTTGCTGCCACAAAAATCCTCTCCCGTATTTATCAATCTAAAATTTGAAATAAAAAAGGTTGTTTTCTATTTTACAATTATTTATAAAAGAATTTACCGGTTTACTAAATCCAATACGCAAATAAACTCGTTGTACTTGAAACCCGAAAGATCAGTAGCAGTTAAATATACTTTCACTTTTTGTTGAATGTCTTGCCAAATTCGGATAACGCCATGTTCAAGTTTCATATGAACATATTGTGAGTTAAAAGAATTTTGAGTACCTAGTAATAAAAAACTTATCCTCATTTTAATTCAACCAAATAAAAAACTTTACCGTCTTTACCGGTCTCATTTGTATTTTGCAGAGCATGCCATTCCATAATTCTATGATAACTATGAACTACTTCCCACAAAGCTTTGCATAGATCTATTAAACACGGGGTGAAGCTTTCGGCAGTTACATGCTTCAGTTATACAATAAAAGTTATTGCACCAGTAAAAATAGAATATTTTGCCACTTACTTTACATAAATCGTGATATTGCCTTTTTTGAAAGCTAATATCGTTGCTTACAGCGCACAATTCTACGTAACCCAATACTTTGTTGAATGCTGTATTGTGTACAGCGCTAGTAAAATGCATTTGCAATTGATCCATGGACATCTAAAATAAAAAAAAATAAAAAAAAAGTTACAAAGAGTGTGAATAGTGTAATAACACTGAATCTCTAACTTGTGTTTTCCCTAATAACCTATATGCCGTCTGTAATTTTTCATAATGCTGGGTGTTGAAATTATTGCAGACTTTAGAAAGTGCGACGTCTAAATGTTCCTCAATCATTTCCAGTGTGTCTTGTAATTTGGAATTTAGTTCAGTTATACATTTGAAGTGTTTAAAAGTGCTAGCAGCCTTCTGACATTCTAAGCAAAGTTGTATCGCTCCGGGAAAATCCTCTTCTTCAAGCATTTCCCGTAATCTAACATCAGTCTGTTGCTAAAAAAATGAGAGGAAATGAACTAATTAAGTTTCCAACTTATATCATTCTTAAAATAAAACGTAATTTACCAATGTTTTGATAGTTCGCAATGATTTCAACAGTCCAATGAGTTGCTGCCTTTTACTGTAATTAGCTAAAATTCCCAAACTAGAAATTGTAAATTGTCCTTTAGCTTGATCAAGACAGCTCCGTCCAGATCTGCATGTCTCCAACGCTTCTTGTAAATCATTTCGTAATTCAGTCACTCTACTCAATTCTTTCATGTACGTTGGCTGGTTTTGTAGAATCAAATCAGACACTCGTTTGGAAATCTTGCGAGGGTATTAAAAAGCTTGATTAATATTGTTTCCAGTTGAAATTGCATAAATTTACCACTACGAGTTGCCGCCGCAATTTTTGCCTATCAGCGTGAATTTCATTTAAATCAATATTTTCAGGTAATTTTTTTAAAACGTAATCGCTTGCGTCAAACGACTTGCCACTAAAATAAATATCTTCAACAGAGGCTAAAATCTCCTCATCCGTGGGTGGCTCGGGTTTATTCGCCTGTACGTCCGTCTAAAATTGAATCACAAACGTTATGTAAATAAATCGTGTAACCTAGAATGGCATTTTATTTTTACCGATTCGTTCTGAGGGAATGGTGTTGGTGCGGCATTATCTGAGGGCGATGTAGCACTGCGCGCTGACCCCTTAACAAAATAAAAAATAAAAAAATGAGAATCGTACGGAAACACCTTGCCCGTACTTATTGCCATACCTGTTTATTAATAAGTTGTTTCAGTTTTTGTCTGATGTCCATGTCCAATGGTTCATTCCAACGTTACGTTCTCAATACATATTCTGCCTTATGTTCCAAATTTATCATGATGAGTTGTGAAATATTTCACTCAATAAACTTCTTAACTTGGCAGACATAACTTCCGCTTTTGCTCCTCTGATCGCTGCTGCCATCTAGCGCGAATTCACCCGAACTAGTTACCCTATTAGAAATAACCCTTTCAAAACCAGTTTTCCATTCAATATTTTTTAAGCTTTTTATTTGCAAAATATGTTACAAAAGTATTTATTTCGGTATCAAAACAATTTTTCCGATATTTTCTCTTTTTCCGATTCTTTGCATAGCTGTTACAACCTGAAAAACAAAGTGTTTTTAAAAATTTTACTATTTCAATACACGAAAAATTTAACCTGACTAAAAGTCCATGTAGAATCAATTTGTGGCTTCAAAAATCCTTGCTCGTACATTTCACACAACTTTCCAACATTAGCAATAACACGTGCGGAATTTTTTTCCCATAAATTGGCCAAATGTAAACCACATACAGCTTGATTATTATTTACTAAGCTTAAAACTGACACATTTTTTAACCCCCAAAAAGCTCGGATTAACGCTAGCAAACTTCTTTTTTCCCCTGTGATAACACTGTTAGCACCTGAAAAATTATCTACAGTTCTTATCTCAACAAAAATCGATTGCTTTATTTACCTATGTGAATAAGTTTTCCTAAAGTACCAACGTGAGAAAGAGATTTAGAAAATTCAGCTCCTGATAAATTATCCACAAAAATATCAACGCCTATTAAAATAAAAAAAAAAAAAAGTAAGATACCGAAATAAATTTTATTAGAATATAGGACCTTGTGGACATCGTTTATGTAATTCTTCATGATAATCTTCATAGGAAAACACACCGTCAGCTCCATTCGCTCGAGCAGCTTCTGCTTTTCCATTGCTTGCAGTGCCGAATATTTGAACTCGAGGAATAATTTTGGATATCTGCGTAATGGCACAACCAACACCTCCTAATTTTCAAAATATTTGTATTTTATAGAAATTAATAACATCTTAAAACTTAAAACCTGCAATAGCGTGACTGAAAACTTTTTGATCTGGCTGCAAATTCCCAAACTCAAAAATAGCAAAATAAGCAGTCAAGTAACTAATAAGGAACGCGGCTCCCTCTTCAAAAGACATGGAAGCTGGCATAAGAAAACACTTCTCAGCAGATAAAATCACTTTCTCAGCGTGAAGTCCTCCGAGAGGATTATAACACATAACTCTGTCCCCTTTCTAATGACAAAATAAAATTTTTAAACATTTGCCGGATGCAAGTTAAATACGACTTCAACCTTTATCGAGAATACTTCATCTCCAACCCGTTCTACAATTCCCGAGCATTCTAAACCCAAAACAATAGGTGGTTTGGGCATTTCTACAAGAATACCCTGTCGTTGGTATATGTCCGCAAAATTTACACCACATGCTTTGACATGAACTTGTACTTCGTTACTTAAAGGAACTCTAGGTAGCTGTCGTTCTTCATTGCATAACATATCATAACCACCATAGCCTTTGAGTACGATGCAGCTTCCACCAGACATTTTTCAGACTAAACAAATGGCACTTCCTCCGAGTTCAAGGTTGCTTGGACGCCGGATGGTCAGGTCACGTGATTTAATTATTTTTAGCGCACTTTACTAGCCCTCAGGGCATCCCACTACATGATTTGTCGGGTTGTAATATAGTAAATGTAACAACGGTTTAAGTGAAATAGCATTCATTTTATAGCTTTTTAAATTACATACCGTACTACATCATTTATTTACAATTCATGCAAATTTTTCTTAATTGGACAATGATTTAAAAAATAAATTGTTTAAAATTAACGGAAAAATATAAGCGGTGATCAGATCAAACGGATGAGTAGAAATCAGAAAGTAAATAACGATTGATAACAAATGAGACAATTACGACAGCTGCAGATAAGACAGCTACCGATAATCCTGCGTATTGTGATTAGACGTGGAAGTTTTTTCAGTCGTTGACGGTTTCTCCGACGAAGACTGAATTTTAACCTCAAAGACTTCTTGAATGGCACGACGAAAGCAATGGAAATTGTAATCAATAAGCCCTAAATAAAATCCTGAATGTTTCAAAGAATTGTTTTTTTTTTTAAAAATTAAGTAATCACCTTGGCGATCAAAATTATCTTCCCGGAGAATGCAAACTAAAGCTAGAAACTTGTTGACTTCTCGTAAATATAAAATAGTTGCATTATTTAATTTGATTACTGACGACGACTCATTATCAAATGCATTTCCTTCATTATCGTCCTCTGATAATCTGTGAATTACGTATTTTAGCATTAAGATAATTGACAATTACTTGAAAATTTACCCATATATGCACGAAATATCAATTACGACGTCTATCATATCGCAACAAAGTTCGTATGATTGCATGTCAACAGGAGAACTATCTGTTGCTATATAAATTTTGCTCACCACATCGAATAAAAATGCCTTTTCTATCCCAGAATTCTGAAATTAAGAATAACTTTTTCACGTGGAACATTTTTTATACAAAAAAGTTGTTTCTTACCGATATAAAAATATTAAGCAAATTTTCTAACGTCGGTAACTGCGGAATTAATTTCTGGACGACTTTGCTAAATGCTTCAAATATAGAGTGATCATAAATACTTGTGAGGTAAAAACTAAAAGAGAAAGAAATAATTATTAATTGAAGATATGTTGACTTTAAATGTTACATACCTAAGATGAACGGTATCTACACCCGCTTCTGCCAAATCATCGTTAGCCCTCTGATGTATATCCCTTTGAGTCTCGATTTTGTGGTCATCCGATAATCCGTCAACTTTATGAACAAATACTTCGAATTTTATGTTTGGATTCACCTTGTACGCTCTTGTCACAGTCATTTGAAGTTTGTTTAAAGCATCCACGTAATCATCCTGAGACATTTTTTTCAACACTTTATTTTGTGTTTACTTAAGTTATATAACGTTTACCTGTGCGTCTATGACAAATACTAAAGCTCCACATCCTCCGAAAATCATTTCATAATCGAATGTTGGGTCAAAAAAGTCAATTTGACCCGGAAAATCCCAAATTTGAAATTGAACGAATGAACTATTTGATATATCTGTAAACAAATTGGTATTAATTTCTTAAGTTAACACATTTTTATTTCATTTTAAACTTTCTTACCATCTTTAATAATTTTATTAGTACTTTCAAGAAATAGTGTTTCATTTGGCGACATTTTATGAAAAACAACTTTCTGAATTGAAGATTTCCCACTTCTTCGCAAACCCATCAACAATATTCTTGGCTTTTGGTCGTTTATAATGCCGTGTAAATCGTCCGCTAGTTCGTCTGGTCCGTATCCAAAATGATCCTTCGGTAGAGATCCAGCCGCTGAGAATCCATCATCGTACGACTATACCATAAATAATTAAACGCTAATTATTGAAAAAACAAAAATAAAATTTTGGTGACAACTAGGAAATGCAACTACAAACACATTTCAAAAACCCAACTCGTTTAAATTCTCAGGCGCGGGTGGCCTAACCCATGATTTGTTTATTTCCCTGATTTAGGAGTAACTGAGACAGGTCATGTGAGCTCAAAAAGAGCCGTTCACGTGTCATTTGATTAAACGCACATAAACCGACATTTACACATAATAATTGTTTAGTTTAGCGATTCTGATGAGCCGAATAACCAAAATGAGCGAAATAAGTGTAGATGTAATATTTGTTCATACCATTATTTCTGATGTTGAGATGCCCGCGTTGTCATATGACTTGATCCACTTCCAGCATGTATGGTCTACTCTACTATAAAAAGGGGGGATGTTATGGCACAAGGCGATTACTACAGAAGATAATGATTCCGCATAAGAAAGTAGATATAAAATATTATCTTTAATCCTTTCTCGCTTACTGTATATTAATACGAAATCCTTTAGTAAAGAGAATTGCAACGTGTTAAACCTACTTTTGTCTTACAATAATAAAGGTATTTCATGTCAAAGAGATTCAATGAGATTGCCATAGTTTTACGCATGCGCAGCGCTCTCATAGGTGCAGCCGTCTTGCATACATCCGCAACATGATGATTGTGGAGTCAATGGATGTTGATGCACTAAACGAATGTGAAATGGTTACCAAGATGAAGATTGGCATTATTTTCAGTTTTTTATAATTTTAAATTTTTAATGAAGATTTTTATAGCCAATTTATTATTTTAACTATGCTTGAAGTGCTATGACTGTTTTGTGTGAGGTGTGAATAGAAGTTCCAGCCACAACTTATTTGATGGTAAATTACTATTAAACCATTTCACAGAACAGTGTTTACAATTTTTTACATTTGCAGATGGCTGCACCTGAGTCGCTCAAAAAGTGCAGTCAGACATTATGTCATTGCCTTGTCAGCATTCGTCTATCCAGAGTGATTCTTTTATTACTTTTCATACTCATAATTATCCCACTTTGGGCGCATCACTACTTATCAAAAGTATTATTTATCCCAAATAAAAAATTATTAAAAATAATAACTTGACTCGATTGCTCAGGTGACGGAAGAAAATGCGGACGAAATTCACCACACGCGATACAAACTCGAAGCATTTGAAGATTTCGGTTCTCCAAAAGCAGCCGATCTTCGGTTCCGCATTGAAGAAATGATGCGAATAAAGTTATCAGTAAGCAACGAACTTCGAGATTTAGAAAGCAAACGCCAAAAATTGCAAGCGGAAATTTCTTTGTATAACCAAAAAATCGAAGAATTGAAAGCGGACGTCTTGCGGCAACAGCAAGAGCTAGAAAGGCTCAAATTATCGGTAGAACAAGCGAAATATGCTCAACAAGAAGCGATCGAGAAAAACATGCCCGAATTAGCAGCGCCCAAACGTGTTTTCCCATCAACTGAAGATCAAGTGTCTCTCTCCATCCCATCAAACACACTCTCCTCATCATGCCGTCTTCATTTATGCATCGACTACTCTCGTTGTTCGTTCACTTCAGGTTTTCCCGTCTATTTCTACAATCCCGAAGAAAATCGTGTCTCCCAATCAGTCATGAATAACTTTGTATTAGAATCGATCTCTAGAGCAATTAATTTAAATCCTCATGTAACTTACGATCCTCACATCGCTTGTGTTTTTATTGTACTCGTTGGTGAATCCGAATCAGAACGCAATAAATCATCAATTGAGAAACATTTACGTGAATTGCCTTATTGGTACGGTGATGGACGCAATCATGTCTTATTAAATCTCGCACGAACTCCAAATGTGAAAAACATTTTACATGACGTCAATACCGGTCGAGCTATGATTGCCCAAACTGTGTATCGGGTAAATGAACTTCGACCTGGGTTTGATATAACAGTTCCACCGCTATTGGGTAAATCACACGGGCCCTCGTGGCAGAATTTACCCACTTATGCTCCAGCTAGGAGAAAATTTTTGTTGTCGTTTCAAGGAGAGCATCGTTTGAAGAAACACGGGTTCGCGATGAACGCAAATAAGAAAATGTCTCAATCACTTAACACAACAAATTACTCGGAAATTGATTTCGTAATCGTTGAAAATTTGAAGAAAATGCAAATAAGTAATACAGAAGATAATTTTTTCTTTCAATTCGTGTGTTCGAATGGGAAGATTGAAGGAGAGGAAACGGAATGGGATGTTTGTGAGACGTTTGCTGAACGGGAAAAAATACTACAAACGTCGACTTTTTCGTTAATTATAGCTCCTTCTAATTTATCTTTGACTTCAACTTTTCTAACACAGATGAGGTTATTTGAGGCTTTAAAGAACGGGGCCATACCAATAATTCTGGGTGATTATTTGGAGTTGCCTTTTGGGGATGTAATTGATTGGAGTAAAGCATGTTTGCTCTTACCGAAAGCTAGAGTGACAGAGTTGCATTTTTTAATTCGAACTATAGTTGATAATGATTTGTACTTGATGCGGCATCAGGGACGGTTGTTATGGGAGAAATATTTTTCAACATCGGAAAATATTCTGAACTCGATATTGTCATTAATTAGATCACGGTTAAAGTTGCCGCCGTTACCGGTGAAGGAAGAAGCTTCGCCGAGTGTGTTTAATGCCACATTTCAGCCACTTAAATTGGAAGGAATAATCGCTGATACGGAAGCGGAGGAAAGTGTTGGGCCGTTAGAATCGCCGTATCCATCGCCGAAATTTAGAAGAAATTTAACTGTGACAATAAATGAAAATTATGAGCTTTGGAATAAGTGGGTTGATCCATTTAGGCTTTATCCTTACATGCCGTTTGATCCTGTTTTGCCATCAGAAGCAAAATTTTTAGGTTTGAATAAAAATTTTTATTGAAATTTTAATTTTTGTATTTTAATGGTTTAACTTTTGCAGGTTCTGGAATTGGTTTTCGGCCTATTGGGAAAGGTGTTGGAGGTGCCGGCAAGGAGTTCAGTGAGTCATTGGGTGGAAATGTGCCGCGTGAACAATTTACAGGTTTTTCCCTATTTAAAAAAGAGATAAGAAATGAAATCTTTAAATTCAAATTTAAATTTTTTTAGTTGTAATGCTGACATTTGAAAGAGAAGCTGTTCTCATTAATTCTTTGCAACATCTTTACGGATTACCACATTTAAATAAAGTTGTTGTTGTTTGGAACAGCCCTCATCTTCCTCCTGAGGATCTACGTTGGCCTGATATTGGAGTTCCAGTACAAGTTGTAAAAGCTAAGAAAAACAGTTTGAATAATAGATTTTTGCCTTATGATGTGATCGAAACAGAAGCAATATTATCAGTTGATGATGACGCACATTTGCGCCATGATGAAATTATGTTTGGGTTTAGGTAGAATTACCTTTGATTTTTTCATGTACATAAAAATGAATCTGAAGTGCTATTTTTCTAGAGTTTGGAGAGAGGCACGCGATCGAATTGTTGGCTTTCCTGGAAGGTATCACGCATGGGATGGGAAGTTTAAAAACTGGCTGTACAATTCCAATTACTCTTGTGAACTCTCAATGGTATTAACTGGAGCAGCTTTTTTCCATAAAGTAAACAAAAGAAGATTACACTTTTAGATCCAAGTAAAAACAAATATTATTTTCTAGTATTATGCATACATGTACAGCTACATAATGCCTCAAGCGGTGAGAGATAAAGTGGATGAGTATATGAACTGCGAAGATATTGCCATGAACTTTTTAGTTTCACATATTACAAGGAAACCACCATTAAAGGTTGAAACATTTCATTATGAAATAACAAGCTGTTAACTTATATTTGTAAACAGGTAACATCTCGATGGACGTTCCGTTGTCCTGGATGCCCTGTTGCTTTGAGTGAAGACAACACACATTTTCAGGAGCGGCACAAATGCATTAATTTTTTTGTGCAAGTTTTTGGTTATATGCCATTATTGAATACACAATTCAGAGTAGACTCAGTTTTATTTAAAACACGTTTACCGCACGATAAACAGAAATGTTTTAAATTTATTTGAAGTGTTCTACCGTGTACTTATTGTGCCATCATCGTAATCTCATTTATAGAATTGCTTTAATTTTCTAGTCACATGTTTTATTCATTTTATTTATTTTGCGGAAACATATTTTAAACACATCTTTTTATTGGCATTTTCAAATTGACATCTCTAATAATTTTTATGCAGTGTGTTAGAAATTTTAGTGTTCTTCGATATTAATTTTTTTTTTTTTTTTGTAGTTTTCGGTTATTATAATTTTTTATTTGTACATTAAATTATGTGTTGTTTATGTGATGCCGATCGAAGCTTGTGATTTTTTTTTACAATTTATATATCAATGGACACTAAAACCAAACATGAAACATAGACAGATTCACAACGGAGGAAGCGTCTTTACAATTCGGTGCAGCTTCGTGACAGGGCCAAAAATGCAAACAACAGCTGCGGCGTTATGTTTTGCCTATAGGAAAAATTCTTTTAAGAAAATGAGGTCATTTCATTTGAGGTTTATACCCGTCTTTGTGCATCGATTGTTGATAGAACGGGCAAATTAACAGATTCAGCTTGTTCTTTAATTGAAAGCAAATGTTCACGGCTTCTTCCCCTGTAAACTTTAACCGGCATTCTGAAATAAAAATTCTAGTGTATTATATTGTAAAATGCTTGAACTGAGCATATTTCTGACCCAGCTTCTGCCCAAGCATCTAAACAATCTCCAAAGTTCTCATCTTCCTCTAGCATCATTCGCTGCATTGTGAGTGCAGATACAGCAACAGTTTTGGCAATTGAACCTGGGTGACAATTGCGAGTAGTCAATACAAAATCCATTCGAAATTCGAGTTCGCGACGATGTTCTATATGCGCGGCTTCAGTAGGCCCGATCAGCTCAATGATTTTTCTCTGTCAAAAATAAATGTTTACGATATGATTACGAAAAGTTATCGAAAAACCTTTGCGTCCTCTTTCTCATTTTCAGTTGACGGAGGACGTGGCAATATTGGCGGCTTTTTACCCGGAAATCGTGCCATTCTGAAAGGTACAATCTTTGTACTTTATTCAGTTAGTTAATTTATTTATTTATTACTTAAATCTTTCTGATTAACATAATATTGAACATGCTATTAAATCTGTTAAAATACACGGCGTAGACGTAAAATCTAATCATTTTGTTTTTTGTCCAAAAATAATTTGGTGAAATTTTTGAAATTTATTTCACTCATTCATTTTGAATCCTCCTCTAAACATTCCGAAAGTATCGAGAATGTTTTACATCGTTGCCATGGGAATCCTGTTAATGTCTTTTGTTTTTTTCAGTTTATTTTTTAATTTTAAAGAGCGTAAAAAATTAAAATTTAATTTTGTAAATATATCTCTTTTTCCTAAAATAAGAATTTACTAGTATAATTCAATAAAAAAATTTTAACCAACAACAACGGGTAGAAATTTGAAGCGCAAAGTTAAAACAATATGGCGGCTCACAAGTGACATGTGTTGTAGCTTAAGTTATTTACGGAGTTTACAACAAATTTGGAAATGCTGATGGACATTTCTAGTAAAAGGACGGATGGAAGAAAAGAAGATGACATCCGCCCAATATGTAAGTTAAAAACTAGAATTAAATAGATGATAAAACTAACAAACGGCCAATTTTTCCAGTCATGAAAGCAAAAGTTGTGACTAAAGCGAACGGATCAGCTTACTTGGAAATGCAGAAAACAAAAGTAATTTGCGCAGTGTAAGTATTTTACATTTGAAAAACGCAATACCGTATAATCGTTTTTTTTTTTTCAAATAGTTACGGCCCTCGTCAGATACCAAAAAAACAAGACGTAGCTGTTAAGGGGCTTGTAACATGCGAATTTAAATTTGCACCTTTCGCATGTCCTCGAGGAGGACAACCTCAAGATAATGAAGAGAAGGAAATGAGTTTGTTTTTAAAACAGGCACTTGAACCTGCAGTCTGCTTGGTAATTGACGTTGATAGAATTAAAATAATAGTAATTGAATTACAACCACTTACAGCATACATTTCCAAATGCAAGGTTAGATGTAAACATATCAGTTTTAGAAAATGATGGCAATGGTAAATTACTAAAATTTATAATTAAATGACCCCCATCAAGCTAAACAATCTTTGTTTCAGCTTTAGCTGCTGCCATCACTTGTGCTGGAATTGCTTTAGCAGACTCTGGTATTGAAATGTTTGATAGTGTCATTGGATGCAGCCTTGTAAGAGTCTTAATTTTTTGAATGACAAAAATTTAATCAACATTTTTTAGAAACAGATAGGTGATGATTCATTACTTGATCCATTATATGAAGAAGAAATAATGAAGGTGCTGTCTAAAAATAACCAAAATGCAAATTAAACTCACTCTTTCCATATAGACAGAATCAAATCATGGTCTTGTCACACTTAGCTACATGCCTAACAGACATCAAATAACATCACTTCAACACTCCGGGAAATTAAACCTATCGACATTGGAAAAGGTATTCGGTTTAATAATTCTTGTACTGATTTTACATTTAAAATAATTTTATTTTTATACAGATAATTGAAACTTTGCGAGATGCATGTAATCGAATTTATCCTGTTGTAAAAGACTGCTTAATCGAGAATTTCATTAAACAAGAAGATTGATCTTTAATTATCAATTTTAATTATCTATATTGTATTAATTGTATTAATTAAATAAAACCTTTTTTTTTAAAAAATAATTACCAATTTTTCAACTATATAATTTATTCAACATGTTTTTCTTTCAGACATTGCCAAAATAAAACAGAAAATAAAATTGGCTGTAAATAGCCTTTTATACGAAAAAGGAAATAATACACCTATGAAAAATTAAACCATTACAATCAACCGGAAGATCGGCTAGTTTACAAAATAAAACAAATTTAATAGTGTATAGAGTTCATTTACATACTGCAAAAATTTACCGGATCAACAGTACAATTTGTTTACGTCTAATAAACCTGATTTTTTTTTTTAAATGGTATACAATTCTACGTAATCAAATACTTCCCGTGCAACCGATGCCATTTCAGCAAATAAGATGCACGTGACTATTAACACAATCCATTTTTCATTAAAATCAACACTAACTGTTTTACTGAACAGTTTGTTTAAAAAATAAATTAACATTAATAGGCATTTTCTATTTGCACTGGTACAATTATGACTGCAATGATACAGAGCGCTTATATTATATTAAATTTAGAACATTTTATTATACAATTAGTTAGCCTATTAACAGGAGCTATAAATGCAAATTAAGCAATAGTGTCTGAGCACTTTCTTAGAATATTGTTCACGTTTGAAAAATTTGTTAAAAAATTGTTAAAAGAAGTACATGATGTGCAATTAACTCAATTTAAAAATAAAAATTAAATGTGGCCTTCATTAAAAAAAAAACTGCTTGTACAACAATAATACTGGAAGATGCGTTAAAGAAATATCAGTTAATATGCAGACATTCTGTCATTAAATTGTGAAGAATTACTAAAACACAAATCTCGGTTCCGTTTTTTATGTACATTTTAAATTCACCACATCATGATTAGTCATTACAAGAGCGCGATTATCAGTTTTTTTAAATGGAGCAGTCAAGCAAAGGCAGGCAGATCTTCAAAAATGGATATGCACTGAACTGCATTAACGAGCAATTCGTGCTTCGGTTATCTTCCCCCCAGTTTAAAAATTGTTTCCCCAATTTTTTTTCTTCGTTTTAACAGTCTATACGATCCTTTAAAACAAAATTGTCGGGAAAGACATCACAGAATTTAACCACCTCACAGCCATGGATGGATGACATTCAGTTTTTTTTTTAACTTATTTTTTTCAATTTTGGAATGTGATCAATTACACACTCTACCACTGCAAAACCAAGTAAATTTGTTCCGTTGATTATCAGTTTTTTTTCTTTTAAAACCACCGTCACAATCGCTGAGAAGTACCCCTCACCAAAGTGTGAATAATATCTACTATATCGGGCCACTGTCGACACACTAACACAATTGCTAGAATCAGTAAAGTTGTTGTTATTACTCGCATCCTGAAAGTTGTAAAAAAAAATTACTTTTAAGATTTTAAAAATTTTATTCACAAACCTCGTTCTCATAAATGGCATAAGGATGTTGGCAGCTGTTGCCACAAGTAATAAAACCACTTGCAAAACGGTAAGGAGAATGTTTATCAGTTTCAGAACGAGAGCACGAGCATTGCTGTTTTCAATCCCTTCCAACGTTACCAACTGTTGATGCTGTTGTTGTTGATGTTCCATTCGTGAGATCTAAAATATTGACCATTTAATACCAATCCTATTAATCTTTCACACAATTCCTAACCTTTGTTTGGAAACTTTCTAACATCTCGTGCATATCACGAAGTCGTTCCTCGCTTTGATACTGAACTTTTTCCTCCATGTCGGTAATGCCTTGTTTTAAATTCTCAATTTCATTCTGATGCAACTCTATTAAATCATTCATTTGTTCCTCCAACCGCTGAAAACCCCAAAAACAACATTAATAATACACAATACTCTCTCATAAACATTTGACAACTGACCTCGTATCTATAACGTTCTTCTTGCAGGGCTTGATGGAAATAAGTTATTTCATTTTGTAACTGACCCTGAAACAAAATAAACAATTAATAAAAATTATTATTCCACATTCATAAAATTTAATACTTTTAATGCATCTACATCATCTTGTAGTCTCTGACATTCTTCTTGCCTTTCCTGAAGTTTCAGTGACACTTGATCAAGCAAATAGGTATCCCGTTGTGTCGCACTGGCGGACGTTAACACGTTATTACTGCCATGAGTTGAAATGACGGGAAGTGTCTGCTGTGCAGGGGCCGTAGCAGTTTGACTAGCGTGGCCTAAAGCCTGAGGTAGACTAATCTGTGGCTGGTTACGTGGACTGGATAATGTGCCAGTGCCACCCGTAGGTCCTGAACCACTCGTGATACTCGAACTGTCGTCTTCGGACGTGTATTTCGTACCCGTGCTGCCAACACCAGAATATTTTCTGTTCATCTATTAATTCCCTCATTCTGCCACACACTAATTCTTATATTTCAGTCAGTCATTTACCTGTGAGTAAATGTCGCGCTTCCGTGATGATTCCTTTCAGATTCCTCGGTTGTACATTCCTCGGAAGGCTCTGCAATGAACCACTCTACATTAAAGGAATAATTCAGAAATAAATTTGTGCCTTCGACACCGATTAATGAAAGTTGCACACAAAAAATTCAACAACAAACAACCATTTACTTGTCATGTTATTTATATTGTCTGCACTGCCGAATTTGTTTTTAATCAAATGGGCAAATTCTCTTGGTTTCGACATCACGGATCTGAAATTTAAAAGCACAAATTGTTATTATATTCTTAAGTCGTAGGTAAAATTTACCCTGATAATACAGTAATTCCATCACGAATATTAGCGCCTACATCTCTGTAAAATTTGCAAAAATGCAAATTTTATTTGTTTGGAGAGTTATGATAAATCTAGTGCTTACTTTAATCCTTGTCCAACATCCCGTAAGACTTCCTTTGGTTGTCGATGAGGTGCTAAACCGTACGTTTCTAAATCTCGTATTCTTTTGTTATAATTTTCCAATTTCTTTTGTAGTTGAGAGATCGTTTGAGCTGATTTCTGGTTTTTTTTCTCAAACACGCTTTTAATTCTCTGTAATTGTTGTTTGTCGGCGTTTGCAGCACACTTTAAATACTCATTCACATTGTCTAAAAAATTAAGATTTAGTATTTTAATAGATAATTTTAATTTTGTTTATGCTTACTATCCCTTTGTGTTTGTTCCGCTTTAATGGTTTCTTTGGTTCGACCAATCTTCTGTTGAACATGTTCAATTGCAGCTTTGGTTTTAACCAGATCAGGCGTATTATTACTGCCATCAACGTCGTCACTTACAAAGCTACCCATCAACTCAGAACTGCCATCACTTGATGTGAGTGCGGAAAAAGTAACACTTTCCTATTCAATAAATTTACCATTAATACACTAAACTTGAAAAGGAAAGCTACCATTTTACCATCTCAGAAAAATCTTCAGATGAAATTGTAGGTTGTGCTTCTTCTTGCGACCCAGTATGACTAACTGATCTTGGCCTGACAGCACTTATACACAAACCGCTTGTTGATCCCTGAGGAAGTCCTTCTCCATGCTGTTGTCCTTTCCGCAGTGGTAGCGGACTGCGTTTTTTGAGTGGCTTTGCAACTGCTGAGTCTGATCTTTTCCTAAAATAATAAACCGAAACAATTTATTATTTACACGGTTCAATATATCCGATCAAAGTGCAAGCTTTTGACAATCATTCCTTGTGCCGAACTGCCATAAAAACGGTGCTACGTGAGACGAAAGGGGAAAAAAATAAAACCAACAAAAGCAACTACAACTATAAAACACTTTCCATCAAAAGTGAAATGATTTTTTTATTGCAAACGAGTGAGTCAGTTCATGACTTAAATGTGTATCGCTAAATGAAATAAAAACACACCTTCCTGCTAGAAGACTGACACTCCCTTCTCTCGACCTGTAATTTTACCAAGACGGGTGTTGAATTTTTATAAATTTTACGTTATTTAAATTTTTTTTTATTCCTACTGGAGTTGAAAAGCGTTGAAAAGACAAGCTTTAACTATCTGTTTAACTTTTTTAAATTTCCTAAACTACATAAAAATTCCTAAGACACTGACAGATGGATGAATAAGGATGACACACTGCACTACAGCCAACACTCACCTTCCCTGCAGACTAAGGTGTCGGCTGATCATGATGTGTAGGAAGGGAAAGATGGCCTACACGAAACAATAGGAACAGGGGAATCAGTAGGAAAAGGAGGTTGATATCCCAAATGGATGAACATACACAAAAACCATACACTAAATAAAAAAATGAATACTATTCAAAAAATAACAAAACGTTGCCAAATGACTGTGCCAAATGGGATACTTCACCATAATTTTATCATGAAAACTGCTGCTGTGAAACTTCAAAAAGTGTTATAATAAAATGATAAATCAATGAAAGTGAGGATGATTCGTCTTAAATGTGATAATTAATTTCCTCTTTATAATTAAGTACCAATTAAGAAATATAATAAAAAACAATTCCTTTTTACCTATTTTTTTGGTTGATAATTAAAATATGCCAAGTTAGTGAATACATTGTCCAAAATATATTTTAAACTCTCTTAAACAAAGCTGCAAACTCTTGGCAACAATTTGTAAGGTTACTATTTCTTGCCCTTAGTTTTGAGAGAAATAGCTTATAATTACATCACATACTTGGTCATAAACGTATCAATTTCAATGGGGCAAATTCCAGAATTACATAAAAATTTTAGAATAAAAAAAAATAAAATTCGTAGTGATCTAAAATTGATAATAAGTAATTCATGCTTTAAATTATTTCAAGTTCAGTTGTCCATCACCTTATCTCGTGAATAGAGAAATTTAAAAAAAGCTTGAACTTTTGAAGTCTGCTTAGAAAACAGAATTGATAAAAGTTTAATCTACAATGACTCATTCAACGGCTTTCACTTCGCACGGATGAATTTTTGATATTATCAAACTCTTAGCAACAAAAAAATAATTACTGATTTAAATCACATGCGTATGTGCAATTAATAACATTGAAATTTAAAACTGCATAAATATCTGAGGGAGGTATTGCAGTTTAGCAGATTTTTTAAGAAATAATTAAAATTTTAAAATTTAAAATTTTCCGCATCGTTTCGTCTATTAAAAAGGATTTGCTTGATAAAATGTGACAAATTGGGAAATGTATATTATTTTATTAATTTATCCTTAAAATGTTTTAAACGTTTTTTTTATGAATGTCAAGTAAAAAAAATGCATAACAATTCTAAAGAGGAAATAGTTCAGCTTTAGATGACATCTAGGCAGACTTATCTTTTTTTAAATTCTCAATCAT
This sequence comes from Pachymerium ferrugineum, assembly GCA_034686365.1. NCBI lineage: Eukaryota > Metazoa > Arthropoda > Chilopoda > Geophilomorpha > Geophilidae > Pachymerium > Pachymerium ferrugineum. The sequence goes on along the minus strand of JAQGAS010000357.1, from coordinate 39,480 downwards.
TGTCCATAATGTCATACTTTACCTCTAATTAGCTGTTTTTCTTTTACATTAGTCAACTTTTGACGTAACATGTTAGAAATATGAAAATAATTTAATGTCACTCGATTTATCCTGAATACTGACCCTTATCAACAGCAATTAAAATATTAGACAGGACAAGAGAAACAGTGAACCCTACCCACAACTGAACTGCTTAAAGTCAGACACAACTGCGTTTACATTAGACAATTACAGAATATTTTCTGTGTGCAGCGGAGTTCTTCCTACTTTTATGAGATCACTTACCTAACTTTCACCCATAATCATTCTTTTATACATTGTTATTTAAATGTGAACATTTAACTTAAAATTTTATTCTACCTTCAAAGTTATTATTTAAAAGCACACTCAAGCAACTACACTTTATAAACTTACCCAGGAGTTACATTATGACGTGTATGATGAGAGGGGACTAGTACTTTAGGACGGACGGGTGAAGCTGTTCTCGAACCAGGAGTTTCAACATTGGATTGGCTTGCTACGGGCAGGTTGTCCATTCCAGCATTGTTACCGTATCGAACAACGAAATCTAAAATAATTGAGTTATTCATTTTAGTTATTAAAAGATGAAATTTCAAATTTAATATTAAAATGGCTTAGCTACAAAAATTTACTTTGCACGTTTATAAGCAGGAATATTAAACAAGACGTAATCTTACAAAATTTCACCTTTTGGTAATGATTGTGTCATTTTGCTGGAGTAATCAATTTTTTTTTTAGTTTATAAAACCACTACGGTTTGGTCTGCAACTTAGCCATTTAATGGAGGTAAAATAACGCTTTTAAAAAATAAAAAAAAACAAGATAAATGAAAATATGAAACGATAAAACGAACAAAATGATATTTTTTTTTTTAAAGTGTGAAGTGTACTTACCTAAATATATATCAAGGTTTATGATTACGGTGTAACCGTGAGAGTTTTTTATCAAAGTTCATCGTCAAAATGCTGTGGAAACAATTTGGCTCAGATGTTTGATTTCAATAATATTTAAAACAAATTTTTACCGATTTTGTTATACTTTTGTAAACAAGGTTTCCTCTTAACGTCAAAAATGGCCGAATTTGGTACAGATGTAAACAACGAATATTTAAAATTAAGTGCTTAGCGCCTCAAATAGTAACCGATTTTAGGCCAAATTCAAGGCTAATACGTGGCTGCAGACAAAAAAATTTCAAAACCAGCTGTTGTTATGCTTGATGGTATCGTGTAGGCCTAAATCAGTTTAAGACAAACATTTACTATGAGAGTTTTGGATAAGCGACTGTAATGAAATTATTGTAATAACGTATTATAAATTGAGTGAAAAAATGTAAAGTTGAATACGATCAGTATTTCTGCAGTTAGTTAATTAAATTACTCATAATAAAAATGTTACTCTACCTAAAATTGGTTTCGGAGAATATAGTCTTCCTTCAAACTGCGCAAACTCCACCAAACGATGAATCTTGACAACTATTTGAATCCTAGATTTATGTGATTTGATGCGATTACATCATCCACTCTCAAAACAAGTGTTTTTAGCTCCTGAAACATTTCAATAAATAGTTTTTAAAAATAACACTAAGGTTGATAACACTTAAATTAATAACTGCGCGCTTTGACATAATATTATTATGTAATGCGTGCATTTATAAATTTCACTTCCAGTAACATTCAATTTCCGGTTCAGTTTGCGCATGTCGGCCTCCCGCTCCCGCGCATGACACCACGACACGTTCGGCGGCGAATGCATGGAAGAGATTAAAAAAAAGAGAAACTACAAATACAGCGGTACGTTGATATTTAATTTGACGTTTAAAGTAATCATTAGCCCACTCTTCATATGAAGCAAATTCAACATTATTTTTTTGATCTTGTTACAAAAGTTTCAATCCCTATTCGTAATTCGAAATTGTAGGCTTCGAATTCATTTAACCGAATTACCTTACATTCCTGCACGAGCAATACTCTTTCCACCATTCACCCAGGTCACCATTCATAATTGAATTTTTTTTTATTCTCCTCAGACGAATGACCTTACAGCCATGGCAGATAGACTAGAAACCGAAAAATTGATACGAAGTGTCTTACAAAGCACGAAGGATAGGATTTCCCTAAACCAATTTGAACGTAAGTTAATTGATTAAATAAAGCAATTTATTCCCAATTTATTAGTTATAAATGCAAATTTTTTTTAACTTATTTCAGGTGATTACAAACTAGTAACAGACGACAAAATTCCATACCGAAAATTTGGTTTTTCAACTTTAGAGAGCTACCTGAAAACAATACCGCACGTAGTCAGACTTTGTTATGGGTACCCCTCAGAAAGTTAAATTTTTTTCCTACATTAACAAATATTTAATTTTAGACCGGGCGGTGCACCAATGTTGGAAGCGATTCCAGATGCCACTACCCAACACATTGCGGACATGGTTTCAGCTCAAAAACGAGGAAAATCTAGCAAGGTAACTTACTGGAATTTAACAAACGAAATTACATTTAATCACGATTTTTTTTATTCATTAATAGCGTGGAGTATATAAATCGCCTTTTCTTTCCCGGGGAAATTACACGACAAGGGTTAAAGTGACAAAAGAGAAAAAAAAAAAACATTATACTCATTTTGAACATTTTCAAATTTCAGGGATCAACTTCAGGCTCATCATATTTTCGTGAAAACACATATAATCAAAATTTACCAAAATCGCAATACGAAGTAGCACCGCGTTTCCTCAAACCAAATAAGCCGCTATTGCCAACGCGTGTAAATCATTGGGATCCCACTCGTGCTAACGATAATCGCTGGGCTACACCTCGAGCACCAATAGAAGACTGGGATACTACTCCTGTAGGGCAAATAAAAGTAGAAAAATCTGAACCACCACCACCACCTCGAATTAATAGAAACACTGAAAACTCTGAACCACCACCACCACCTCGAATTAATAGAAACATTGAAAACTCTGAACCACCACCTCGAATTAATAGAAACACTGAAAACTCTGAACCCCCACCACCACCACCTTCTCGAATTAATAGAGACTCGGAAAACTCTGATCAGTCATGGCACCGAATTAGAGACTCGGAAAACTCTGATCAGTCACGGCACCGAATTACAGTTCAGCATAAAGAACAGATAATGAGAGCACTATTACCGTCACCTGCAGTTAACTACCAACCTAAGGCCGCTTCAGAAGCTTTGTGGTCAAGATATGCTCAACCTGTGAAACCCACAACATTCCCGACACCTGTCGAACCTTTATTACCGACGCCAGTACAATTTCCAATCCAAAAACCAGCAAATGAGAGTACAAAGCCGCCAGCAACATTTGAAAAATTCAAGCCCAATCCAGTTTTACCGTCACAAGAAAGGAAACCGTTGTTATCTAATTCTACATTGGCAATTCCAAGACCAACAGCGCCCCTCAGTTACAAATCTATGCTGGAGACTTATGCTAGATCTAACCGTTTGGACGTCCCTGTATTTAATTTGCTTACTATGCCCGGAGGCATAATTGCTACGGTTAAAATAGATGGACGTTCATTCAGTTCGTACCCGGAAGAAAATCTTTCAACTGATGCTGCTCAGGAAGTTGCTGCTAAGAAGGCCATCGAAGAATTAGGCTTTGCGACAGGTAAAACAAGATCAAGACCATATCAGAGGCAAATTAAATATCCACTTGTTAACGTCAAGTTCTATTAAAGCGTTTCGAGTAGAACTTAATTGTTTTTTCAAATAAAATTATAATTTTCTTTAAACTTGTTTAACATTCAGAGAGTGAGCCTACTGCTGTATCTTTTGAGCTCGAAAAGATGTTTGATCGAATTAAAAAGGTAGGCACAGCTTTAAAATTCTTTGCTGTTTAGTTCCCCTAATTTTCATTAATTAAAAATATATTGTATTAGAATGATGTACAATAATGTTAAAAAATAAAAATATTGCGAGTTTAATTAGCTGTTCTTAATTTATCTTCCATTCATTACAGATATTGCATAAATTTCCACGAGGTGTTCGAAGCAAGCAATTTCCAAAAATTTTTAAGGATGAATTTAAAGAGAGCTTGCCTTCAGGATGGTTGGATATAGTAATGGAGCACAATTTAGTTCCCTTTGATAAGTAAATATATATATATATATACACATAAACATATTTAATTTACACTTGATATTAATAATGTTTTTCTGACATTTTAGGAATCAACATGATACACTTTTATTTCCTAAGTCAGAATCAGAAGAATCGTGCAATGTAGTTTACTTTTTAAACGTAATTGAAGTACATCGTAAAAGTTTTTTTTTTTTTTTTTTTGAAGGACTCCGAAAATGATTCGGAAGCTAGCAATAGTCCTAGAATTATTGATCCTACGGCCGTTGACCAAGACTACTGGGAAGTCTTAATAAGCTATGGAACGTCAACATCCAGAGTTTATTTCCGCTTTGTCAATTCCTCGGTAATAAATGTTTTCAAAAAAAAAAAAAAAATCATGGTATTGCCCAATGACATTTGTCCCTTTTCGTGTATTTTAGGATGACTTTCACCAACTCGGAGTAGAAATGGATGCGTTCTATGAAAACAATAAGTCTACTCTCGGTGATGTAGTTGTTGGGCATTTTTACGCTGCAAAATTTGGGAATAGTTGGCACCGAGTGGAAATTCTCTCAAACACGGGCAAAAAGGTTTACACTAAATCAATATTGCTTAACCTGTTTTAAATCGTTGCAATTTGTAGGTGCTTTGTAAATTCATCGACAATGGGGATTATGATTATGTTGACATTAGTGATATTCAACCATTAGGAGAGAATTTTCTTCTGCTAGAACCACAGGTACAACTTGTCATAATGCTGTAAATCTGCACCTGTTGTGCTACATTGCATGTTCTTAAGAGATTTGAGGTTAATTACTGGGATAATGATTGTTAATTTAACTAATAACTTAGGCTAATGAGTGCAAATTGCACGATTTGGAAGAATATGAAAATCATCCATCTGCTCTGTGTAATCTCCATGTTATAATAGGGAATACTTTCGTTGCTGAAGTCAAATCAAGGTGAGTTGTAATAGTTTCGTTTTATTTCCAAATTATCTGAAATATTATTTTACAATTACAGGGATCCAATATCGCTTACGCTGTATGACACTTCCAGTGGAGTCCCTGAAAATGTGAATTTGAAATTGAAAGCTAGTATATTAGAACAGGATATAACTCCTTGTTTGCCGGATGTATGTTTACTAAGGGAATTGATTAAATTTAGGGTTATTAAATGTTTTTTTTTTTTTTTTTTTTTTTTTTTTTTTTTTTTTTTTGTAGGAAGGTCTAGTCTGTGATAAACCTGTAATGTTGACTCATATTTTATCTAATGGGTACGTTTATGTACAAATTCAAAATGAATGCTTAACTTTCGTTGAAGATTTGTTAACGGAAGTTAGAGCCATCTGTGATGTAAGTACTTAAAATTTTTAGAATACATTTATCGTGTAAAAATTCTTTGATCTCAAAATTTTACTTTAGGCGCTTCCTGCTGCTGAATCTCTTCAAATTGGTATCGCAAGATATCTAGCTAAATATGCCGATGAGGTGTGGTACAGGGCTAGAATTGAATCTATCGACGAAACAAAATCGGAAGTATAGAATTTCATTCTTCTCTGGAAGAATTATTTATTCATTAAAACTTTTTTTCAGGCTAATGTTTTTTTTGTTGACTTTGGAAACACAGAAAAAATTCCACTAAGAGACATAAAGGACTTACTTCCTGTTAATGAAATGTTGGCAAACTTGCCATTTTTAGTAAGACGTTGATTGAAGTTGAATGCATATATGAAAAATTAATTATTTACTTTTAATTTTAGGCTGTGCAATGTAAACTTAAAGGCGTTCCACCATCTAGTGATTTGGAGTGGACTCCTAAAGCCATTGAAAAACTTAGTGACATGGCTTTGAACGAGTCGATTTTACTCAAAGTAAGCTTTATAATACCCTTCAACTTTTGTTTACCTAATCATCAATTTTTTTTAAGGTTATAATACCTCATACCTCCCAAACAGTGGCAGCTGTTGAAATATTTAAACGAAGCCAAGACAATCAGCTTATTGCTATCAATCATACGCTGGAAGCCGAACCTGAACTTTTTAGGTTAGTGAAATAGATGTAATAGATGTAGTGAAATAGTTGTAATAGATGTAGTGAAATAGTTGTAATAGATGTAGTGAAATAGTTGTAATAGATGTAGTGAAATAAATGTAATTTAAAAGGCAAAATTGAAATATTTTTTTTTTAAGTAGGAAATCCACGTCCCTTGAAAACGGCAATTCCACGTCCCTTAAAAACGTCAATCCCACGTCTCTTAAAAACGTCAATTCCAAGCTAGTTAATTTAATTAGCAATATTAGTGAAGCGCCTGCTTTACCGGACATAGGCGGAACTTATAGTGTTCATGTATCTCTAGCTGCGAATCCAAGATATTTTAGGGTAATTAATTAAAGATGACTGATGGTACATTGTAATTTGATTGTAAAATTGACAGGTACAACCGTGGGATACGTTTCACATTCTGGAGACTCTCTTGGTAGATATGCAAAAGTATTACGAAAAAGAGGTATTAGAAATAGTTAAAATGGTTTTTTTATTTGTTCGTTGTTAACGTTAATTTTTATACAGCCGAAGATAGAAAAAATCAGCTCTAAATCCATTGAAAAGTGGGAATATTATGCTTGGAAGGACAAAGATGATAAGTTTTGGTATAGAGCACAAGTCAGATCTTTTGATAAAACCAAGAGTTCTGTGAGTACTTGAAAAAAGTTTTTAAGTTTTTTTTAAATTTCAAATTTAAAAAATTGTGTATTTTTGCAGTTTTCGTTATACTACATTGATTTCGGAAATGTCATTGTAGCGGATATAAAAGAGATATATCCTCTGCTTGATGAGTTTAGGACACTGCCATATCAAGCCATATCGTGTAGATTAGCAGGTAATTTTCTACAACTAATTAATATTTATTGATGAATTAATACATAATCATGATTTGTTAGGTGTGAAACCGAGGTTTGAAGATTGGCGTGCCGAAGATGCCATTTATTTCCAGAATTTGGTGGAGAATAAAGAGTTTGTGGCTGTGATTTGTCAGAAGGACGCGCCTAGTGATTGGCTAACTTTAGAAGTCGAACTGTTTGATACATCTGATGAAAAAGACATTTCTATTGGTGAGGTTTTGATCGCAGAAGGACGTGCCTTGCCAGTCTAATTCCATTTATTTAGTTAATAAGAAATAAGAAAGTCACATGATCTCTTGTTAATTTCAACAATAATTAGTTGATTTCCAAAAAAAAAAGAAAATAAGAAAAGAAAAATAACTTTGAAATAACTTCTATACGCTTATCTTTTTTTCGTTTCGCCTTTTTTCTACGCTTTTTTGTCTGGTCAAGTTTAAAATAAACTTATAATGTTTTCTATGCAGAAGTGCGAGTTTTATTGTTCATAGGAGTCATTATTAGACAGGTTGCGTCCTGTAAATTACTAATCATAAGAATTCAAAAAAATAAAACTTTTTTAAAATTGTTGTGTTGGAAAGTTAACACTTCAAAAATGAAATATATTTAATGACAATTGAATAACTGATTTTATTGCGTCCTAATTTAAAAATAAATGCAGGAATCAAAACGTGCATGGAAAGTTGAATTTATATATTTATCTATCCCTAATATGAGGAAATTGGGTCTTCCGCCTTATATCAAAACTGTAAACATTTCATTGAAAAAAATATTTCCTTTTATGACACACTATGCTGACAGTGTTGCGCAATTCCTGTTGTTATGTATATTTCTGAAAAGAAATATATTTCCCAAACTTAAGTTTAGTAAAAGTAGGAAAGCCTTGAATACAATTCATTTGCCATCCCCATTTAGCATTATTTATACTAGTTGAACATCTTTAAAAGAGAAAAGAGTGTTGTTGATATCATGCAATTAAAACCTATCAATCCTCCATCCGCTTTCCACTTGATATAATATTTGGAAATTTCATTTTCCTGGGAAAAAATACATCCTTACTATTTAAATTGCGTCAGTGTAGATGATTATAGATTTTATACCGTTGCATAAATAGAGAAAACGAATCAATTCGTTCACTTAACGGGTAATTCCAGTCACAACAGTCATGAAGATTTCACCTGCTATTTTTGGAGTACTGTTCGTTACCTGTTGCTTGTTTCTGACAATAAGTGCAGGTGAGGGAGATTATTTCGAAGGGTTTATTTATAACTCGTAAAACTGTAAATTTCTTTTTTTTAAGCTGGAGAAGGATGCTGTCTTGAGCCATTAGATCGAGGTAACCCCGAATGTGATGCTGTTTTGCAACGTTATTATTACGACAGACAGACAAGCACATGCAAGCAGTTTACTTTTTCTGGATGTGGAGGAAACAAAAACAACTTCTTCACTTTAGAGAAATGTGAAGAGCTTTGTGTCAAGAGGTAAGAGTCTATTGATTCTACGAATGGAAAAGAAATTACGGTATTATTTTGTACCGGTTTTTTTTATAGATCGACTTCGCCCAGAAGTCAGACCCCAATTGCTGGTTGAAAAACATTGTACATATATTCCGTCTTTTATCTAGTCTCACATTGTAGTATGTCATAAAATAAATAACAGCGTTTTTGTTATGTGAATTGCAAAACTTTTTGGGATAATCAATAGAACAATGATCAATATGTGGGATAATAGGTCATACTGACATTTTTAAGCGATAAAGAAATGAAAAAAATACTTAAAAATTAAAGGGAACAATTAGTTTTGGCGATTTCTTTTTTCTTTATCCCCCTAAACGCTTTTAAGTGATGCGGTGCAGGAAAGCTCGAATTTTGGTGATTAGGCGTACATCTTTCGGGTGGGTGCATTAAAGTTATTTTAATCATATATCATTTTTATTGACAACAAAATGAGGAAAAGTTTAAAAAATGCTAACTCATTCTGCGATGTTCCCGGATAAACTCAGAAAAAATGGGCGGATGAAAAATGACAAAATTTTCTGGTGACAGTGATAGTGAGTGATCAAGAAAATATACTCGCACCCCCCATCCCCCAAAATAAATCATTAAAAACTTATTACAATTATTTTTAATGTGTACTCTGAAAATTTGTAAACAAAACCTGACACACGTTCGTAGAAAACCCGAGTTTTGGTGATTAGGGGCATTATCCATCAATTGACCACTTGTAGATGATTGATTCCACGAAAAAACTTGTTTGTTAGTCTACTAAAATGAAAGTACTTGTAAATCCGGGTAACTTTAGTCCACGTAAATCGATAAGGCTCTCAGTTAGAATCCAATAAACCGCTGTCACATTCACTGCCTTAGGATGCTAATTGCAAATATTTATCTACTGCCATTACTGATCCAATTTAATTTCATCTTTTAATTAAAAAAGCGGTTGACCTATTTCTAAATTCAATACATTTAAAATTGACATTAGTTTCATTCATTTGTCATTTTAAGTCCTTTCCACTTGATTTGCTTTGACTGGATGATTCATCATTTTATCCGGCGTCAAGATAAAGTAATATCAATATTCAATGATGTACAGTCACGATCTTTTGAAACGTAGAGTATATATACTACCGTAGTACTGTAGTATGAAAGGATTTGTCATTCACTTATCAAACCCATTATGGTGTTTTTATCTGCAATTGTAATTGCCTTGTGTCTCGCGTTTTTTCCAATTATCACTTGCCAAGGTAAAATGTTTAAAATGTTTAAAATATTGCATCATCGTTGTATTTTTTTTTACTTTAATTTAGCTTGTTGCGACGAGCCATTAAAAACGGGAACTTGTAATGACTCTCAACAGCGTTTTTATTACGATAGAGAAAGTGGTACTTGCAAAGAGTTCAATTACACTGGTTGTGGTGGTAATGAAAACAATTTTGGATCGATAAAGGAATGCGAGGAAATGTGCTCTGGCAGGTTAAAAAAAATCACATACAATTAATTAATAGAAAGCAATTGATTTTTTTTGGTTTTACAAGCAGAGGTTCCACAATTTCCGCATTCACCTAACCGTATTGATTGTAACTTTAATTATTAATAAAACTCTACCTTCATCTCACTTAACCTAGTTTCGTATTTTATGCGGTGAAAAAATAATTTTTATGATAAAGATAGCCAGATATAATAAGCCACCAAAATGCTTGTGTCCAGTGTTGGAAAAAAAGATGAAGATGTCGTCGAGGTGTAGGCCATGTAAAAGGAAATGCTTGTTTCGTAAGTAAATGAACAACGTAGATAAAAAGCGAATTCCTCCCTGAAGAAAAAAAAGTCTATGAAATATTGAGAACACTTTGAGTTAAAACCTTTACCTAAATAATACAATGGCCATCCATTATGAAATTTTTTAACATCTACTATAAAATACACGACAGTATATAAAAGGAGTGCTGTGACACCAACAACACATGAATATGTTATTGTCCTAAGCGAGAATAATTTTGGAATTAATCAAAAGAAGGATTTAGCATTTTTTTTTTTTACCATAAGCGGCGGTTGTACGGAATGTAGCAATAACCAAAGGGAACGTTACAAAATATTAATGATATTAAAGTCTGTAATGAATAATAATTAATACAAATTGGCTGTAAAATATTTTAACAACTCACGAGTAACACAGCTGTAGCCAACCATCTTTTAAATATAGCATTTGGGTTATTCCTGTGGAGCAGTAGTGTTTCTCCAGCCTAAAATTAGATTATACAATTCGATTATGAATTTGGACAAACAAATTGTGCTCCACTTATTTTTAATTGAGAAGTTGGAAAACAACTTTTTTTTAAAAACAGGATTTATTTGCTCCAGTTTAAGCAGAGGAAACCTTGGCCTAATGACGTGCGAAAGTTGTTGATCCTGTTATTTTAAGAATCACGAAACCTGCTGCAGTTAATTAAGAGCAAGCAATTTAAAGAAGGTTATGTGTCAGAAGAAGCATCACTAGGATACAATCAGTCTGGTTATGGGGTTAATTTGAACTAAGAAAAATAACAATAAAAATAAACATACCAATACACCTAAGTACACTTGTATTAACTGTCCTATTATACTAAATGGTCCGTAAGGATCAAACTTAGTACTGGTCCCATAAAACCACTAAAGCAATCAATTTATTAGTTTTTAATACCAAAGTAATCAATAACTGCAATAATCAGTTAAAATTGAACCATTCTTACGGAAAAGGGTAGTGGATACGGCATGCGAACTGATCCTATCAACCATCTGTCAATATACCCGGCAGCTCCACCTGTACAATTTTTATATTTTCCATACATATGCATTCCTCCAGGGCCCAAATAACCTCTAAAATAATAACAATTTCACATTTTTTCGTCTCAGTTGCATCCTGTTTTCAAATTACCGTCCACAACCTGGAACGTCCAGTCCAAACAGAATTGAATTTTGTACAATAGCAGCAGCAAATATAATTAACCATTGCCCCCAGAGGGTTCCAAGATCCATAAAGTTAAGAACCCGGCTCTTCAAGAAGCGTCTTTTTTTGGGTAAGATTAAATCCATCAATACAAGGATTAAATAGAGAAATCCCATTCCGGTTAACACACCAAAGTAAGGAAGACGGTCCAAATTATTTGCTAAAAGGCAAAAATAAAACAAATGAAACGAAAACTGAATTTATCAATCAACTTACTATATGCGATTGAGTTAAGTACAAGTCCAGCAAAAAATAAACGAGCCGTTCTACTGAATCCTAGTTTTAACTTTTCATACGGCGTACTAGATCGCCATTTAGTGCCATTACTGAAAATCACATAGGATATGCCCAACATCCAATTAAACCTTAAGAAAAGTAATTATCTTAGTGCAAATCAGTAATTGCTGGCAGATTTTCCTATACATACCAACCATGTGGAAGTTCGGCAATATTCATCCCATGCCACACAGTGTGGTAAAAATAAGGCATTTCTGCTGCTCCTGCATTGCCAAACAACATAAGACCTACATTTAACCTATTTAAATGAGTATTAAGTATCAGAAGAAGTGATCTATAATAGTGTCTTTTAATTACCCTCTAAATACATCTAGAGAAAAAAATCTAGGTAAAGGCTGTATGGGTTTATCAGTTTTTGAGTATACAGGTGCTTGATGGGTTGTTTGCCGTGAAGGAAAAAAATATCTTGGTGACAGAATAATCATTTTTATGCCAATAAAAATCAAGCTTTAAGATGTTAAGACCTATTTTTACCTTATGACTGCTAGAGGTAGTTCGATAGAATATCTAGAACATTAATATCATAAATATAAGTTTGATAGCAACTAATTATTATTTACTTGAGAATTGTAGGAGTGAAAGCAAATACAATAAGAAGAATGAAAATCCAAAAATAGTTGTCTGGGTAAAACCACTCTGTTTTAAATCAAAATAGAAATTAAGGAATAAGCGATGGAAAAGAAAGTTAATCATACGGTTGGTTTCATATGGAACTGTCTGCAACAATTTGGCTTTGCTGCACTCTATATTTCCTGATGCATTATTGATGTTGATGTAGTAATCTCCATATTCATTAAAGTATTTTCTTTCTCTGTAATGGCAGCCAATGAATTTTCATTTCTTTGAAACTGCAAAATTTAATTACTACCTGCACACAATGCCCTCGTCGTTCGAAAAACTTTCGTATTTTAAAGTGAGGGTTCTTGTTGTGTCAGTACTTACCACATACGTGAAATTTCTGTTTGCTTTGACAGTGCCTTTCGACACTGACCGACACTTAAAGGGAAAAAAATGTGTTAGAGGATCACTTCAATAAGTTATATCAACAACTCACGTCGTCGCACATATCATTATTTTCGTAAATGCTTAGTGCAGTATTAACTGTGGATACAAAAGTGACATACGCTTGATCCATTGAAAGTGGAAACAGTCCATGTAAAGATGTGGAGTTCGCTTCTCCAACAGTTCCTCTAAGAATAAATATTGTATCCAAAACATTCTTAAAGAGTATAAGATTGATTCCTTACTCGCATATAAAATGTGGTAAAACTGAACAAATGTGGGCCATTTTTTCTCAAACTGTTTCAATGAAGTACTGTAAAAGGCAGCGAAAGACAGTACAATGACGCGTTGCTGAACAAGGTAACAGGTGGTGATCTGGCAGTGACAAAGAATTAAACTAAAATTTTCCTTAATCACAACATTTGTGCAATACTGGTTACTTTTAAAAATTGTTTTGCGAAAGTTTTACTTTAAAATCAGTAAGTAGTTTTTGTTTATTTCCATACGTAAGTAACAAATTAAAATCAATAGAACACTCAGATTTTTTTTTCAAGAAAGATCAATACGTATTTCGCTAGTCGTGTGGAGTTTGCTTTCCCGCAATGCACATCAGCGTCAACTAAAAATTCTAGATTTCATAATGCATTCATTATTCAGCACAACATGTTCATTTCATGAAAATACAGAAAACTTTATTCCAAAAATAACTACCACCACTTAAGTTAGTTATAATTAGTAAAACTTATAAACGCTCTAAACTTTTAGAAATATATTCCTGTTGTAAAGATACGCTGAAATACAAGTCCAAATAAAGACTTGCCATAAATGTTTAAAAAGTAAATGAGCGTGTGTTCTTGGTGTCGGCCAATCAAATGGGAAGATTAAGGTTCTTAATGTACAACTATGAGCAACATATATGAAGACAGAGTTTGTCCCTAGAAGCAATAAACCATAGTTGTTACTATTAGTTTTACCAATTTATTGAAACTAAACGAACCTGGGTAAACTAATGGCCATCCACTCCAAAACTGTTTCATGTCAACAAGAAAATACAACAGAGACAGAATGAGGAAACTTGATGAACATATGCAACAAGTGTAGGATAACGTCCTGCAATGTAATAAGAGTCACTTAAGAATTAAAACTAAGGTTTTGCATTTTTTACCATAGTTTTCGATCAATAGGAACAAGACAATAACCCAACCAATTACTGCAAAGCAGCACTGATAATCCAAACTAAAAATATAAAAATTAAACTTATTTGTTTTAAAAAGATTTTAATAAAAATTTTGTTTTTACCAATAAAATGAACAGACACAACCATCGTTTTAAAATATTTTTGGGCGACTTTTGATGCAATATAAACATTTCACCTGCCTACAAAATAGTTCAAAGCAAAGGTTAAAAAGTACAATTGACTTATCTAATAACGCCTTTCCATGATTCCGAAATACACTTGAACTATCTGTCCAATCAAGCCAAAAGGTCCGTATGGGTCAAAGGTAAGTGACATCCGATAAACATGCTGAACATTTTTTTAAACATTCTTTACTACGATATGTTAAATTTTAATTCATTTGAGTTTACCACAAACTCTATTCCAAATGCCAAATGAGAGGGCATCAACAGTCTATCAAAATAACCTGCCGCACCTCCAGTACACAGCGTGTAATTTCCGTTTAAATGGACTCCTCCAGGGCCAAGATAACCACTAAAAATAAAAAGCGTGATCAAAAATCTAGAATTAAAGGCAATAAAAATGTTTTTATTACCGTCCGCAATTTGGGACATTGTAGCCAAATAGAAGGAAGTTATGCAGGGCAGCTGCTATTACTAAAACCAACCACTGAGGCCATAATGTCCCAATATCTAAACAAGGACATATTTTGGATAATTTAAAGACCAGTTTCCTTCTTGGGAGCATTGTGTCCATCGCTACAGCAAAAAAATATAAAATTCCCAAATTCTGAAGAACTCCAGTAAACGGAATTTTTTCAAGATCAGCAGCTGTAGATAAAAAATAAATTAGTTTAATTTAAAATAATTCAAGGTTTGAAATTTATTACAGAACGAAACAGAGCTAACTGTAAGTCCGAAAAAGATTAATTTTGTCGTTCTGCGAATAGCTGCTTCAAGTCGTTCATTTATGGACTTCACTTGGCGATCGTAAGCACAGGTTAAGGCTATTGACGCTCCCATAATGAAGTTAAACCTTAGAAAGTAATAAAAAATTAAATAGAATATTTTAGTTTAAAAATATAATAACTGATTCACCAGCCGTGAGGCAATTCAGAGAAATTCAATCCGTGCCAAATTGAATGATGAAACGATGCGTATCCTCCACCGCCTGAATTTACGAACACCATCAACATTACAGTCAATCTAAAAATATTTTTAATTCAACTAAAGCTTTTACACACATTTTTATTTTGCGTATTTACCCTCGAAATGCGTCCAACGCAAGCAGGCGATATTTTGTACGTTGCTGTTTACTCTTACTAGGAGTTGAAATCACAATATTGCTAAGGTATGGTTCTTGTGGTGTCTTTACACGCCTGAAATTTAATATTAGAACTTTGTAGGTTTGCAATTTGTATACTCACTTTTTTCCACGTTTAAAAATATTATAAGTAAATCTGAAAAATATACACAGAGGAGTTTTGTATCGGAAAGTTGTACGTTTTAAAATATATTGTACTTAATAATTGACGGTGAGAAGTAGAGAAACGTAAGAAAAGTATAAACTGCTATAAAAGTCGGATGTATAACTGAAATATAAAAATCTTGCATAGTTGTCAATTAATTTACGTTTTTGTATCAATTTACCATTTTCATAAGTAGGTGGTACTTTTCCTAAAAAGTTAACTTCACTGCAGTGTGCGTTTCCTTCCTTATCGTATGACAACTGCAATTGATAAACGCCATACTCAGAAAATTTCTCCGTGAAACTTTGAAATAAAAAAAAAACATTAATTATGTAATTTGAAAATTTTTTATTTTTTTTTTATAAAAAAAAGAATGAAATTAACATTTACCTACATATTGTACTTTGCAAAATTTTTATAGATATAGACTGTGAATGATCCGTTCTTACAATAAATTGGTGGGTACGTCCTGGTAATAGGAGTCCTTTAAACAATTCTGGACACTAAATTAAAAGTTAGTGAAAGAGAAATTTTGGAAACTAATTTCTTGAATTTACATACCTCAAAGCACGTGTTGTCCCCATGAAAAAGAGATACGGAATCATCAATTGAAGACTTGATGCTGAAGAAGGCTTCATCCATCTCAAGGCTTATCTTTGAGATATCAATGTTGTCGTACCCGTTAAGCGCCATGTCAAAGTTGCTTTTTGTACAAACTAAAAAAAATACACTCGAATATTATTTAATTTATATGTCATAAGAAAAGAGTTACTTTATAACGCTAAAGTTAAACTTTTGCCGAGTACTTGAAGCTAACTCCTCCTATGTATACAATAGCCGTTTAAATGACTGTCGGAAATATGCATATTTATTTCTGTCTCCCAGATGGATTTATGAAATACAGGTGTAGGTAATATCCACTATCACATCCATTTTTAAAAAATGGTTTGATCCATTCAAATTGAAGTATTATTGCATGATAGTTTTTATTTTCAACATTAGATGGCGATGTTTTGTTAACTGAATTTACAAGGACAGCGCACCCACGCATGATGGATGGATTTCATCTCTAATCTTCTTCAATCGGAATCTTCATTCATGTAGTTTTGGAGGCTGTCCCCTGCCATTCAACAGAATAATAGCTGTAGAAGCAGAGTATTTATTGCAAATTTCTAAAATATTAAAACAATTGCGAAATTTTACAATTTTGTTTATTTTCAAACATAAAACATGCACATTCCTCTGTAAAGTCATCGCTTGTCATTCCTTATGTCACAGTAAACAAAGATTGTAAATCATGAGGGGGAATCATGCTGCGGGTTTTTAACCTTCTCTGTGAGTGATGTCATTATTATTGCACAACTAAGGGAGGTTTTACTTTATTTTTTTAAAATTTTTTTTTGCTAATATTTAAAAATTCGGGGGGAAAAATTTCGGTAATTTAAGTGAAAAAGAATGGAAGCTCTTTGGAAAAAAGATAAGGAAAGATTTATATTTACTCGAACGTAAACTTTCTTTTCTAGTTCAGTTCATGCATCAATTGAATAACGCAATTGAAGTTTTTAATCAACTCCCTCATTGTTCCCACTTCAATTTCACTTGTGGGTTTAAAAAAAGCGCTTTGTTTTGCAAATTCAACAGTTGTAGATCAGACTTGCAGATTTATATTTTCCATATTAAAAAAATATTAATTCACATAAATATTATAAAGTTGAAACGTCAAATGTCTGCCTTCCAATTTAATAAATTACTAAATTACCAAATTGGATTAAGTTATTTTTTAATTCGATCGTATAACCTAGAACGCTTGTTTAAGCGTTCATTTATTAAAATTGTTTTTACTAAACTTAAAGCTCTTTCAAAAAAAAATTCATGGTGTATGTAAATATGTTGTTGAAAGATGATTACAGATGACCGTAAGGGAGTTTTAAACTTGAAGAAAGCAATAAATAACCTCACACACATGTCCTAAATTCTTAGAAGACAAATTTTATCATCTAATCTACTGAAAAGAAGCTACCAAAACAGGAAATAAAATATAAATTCGTGACATTGTGTATGACTATATTTTTCCTGATGTAGACATCATGATACGATCATTGCACGTGAAGACTAGCGAAAAAAATTTTCTGAATTTTAAATAATGCGGGTGAATTGCGCAAACTTTTATGAACATTTAATTCAAGATTTTACAATTGAGTATAAAAATGAGTCCAACGTGATTTTTTAAAAAATTTTAATTACTTTATTCAATCCAGAAAAATTAAAATTTTTGGAAGAACCGGCTTGCAATCTGCTTCTTATTTCATACAGCTGCCTACAAATCAAAAAAGTTTTTTGCGTTTTTACTCGCTCCCAGTCTCCATTTTAGTTAAGAACTTCAACTTAAACAGTTCATCACCAGATCGCCCGTTTATTTTTAGTTACCTCAGCGCCCTTCGTAAACAACTTTTAAAAGAAAATTACGTAAGTTATGCTTTAATTTGATGTCACGATGAAACAAAACAAAGCAATTCATAACAAAACATTTTTTAAATAAAAAAAATAAAAATTAAAAAAACTCAGATTTTTTTTTGAATTCAAACGTTTAAATAATCCTTTACAGACAATTACAAAAACCTTGCAAATTGTAAGTTCAAATTTCGCCAGACCTTGACCTTCAATACAACAAACGCGCGACCCAGAATCGTCGAGGTATTATTATCTGAAAATTTAAAGCAGATGTGTTTATATCTCAAAAAAATTTCAGATTTATTTTTATATCAATCACAATTACTTTTACGTAAACTGATAAAACGTTTACGTAGAGTAGATTTTATGTTTTCTCGATGGATCAGAGATACCTCACATGTTAGTCAGTATACAAGGTTCGCAGCAGTAACTCAGCAACGTGACATCATAAGCTGACGTCACTGCGCCTAAACTCATTTTTACGAAGCCGTTTCTACAGGCGAGTCTCACTTAAAAAGACGTTGTTGAGGCTTCCAAGTCGTTACCCAGTGGCCAATTAGGAATGTATTAATCAGCTAAGACCCCAAAGAACCACATTCGTAAATTCAATTTCAAAAATCCGATACGGAAGTGAAAATTTTCTGGCTTCAAAAAGGTGAATCCGATCCACAGCCACAGCCATTCATACGCCGGTTATAACGTATTATAAGCCTATCGTGTGCGCTGTCAACTGAAACATGTCGAAGAATTTAAAGACACTGCCTATGTGGCAATTCATCATTACCTCTATCATCTTATTCACTTTAAATTCACATAATAAGGTAAGAAATGAATATTTCAATCAGGAATTTATGAAATTGTCTATGACTCATAATCATGGCGGTTTAGTAGGAAAGCCTAACCCTGTTATTAAAACATAATTCTCTATAAAAAAAATGCCATTTTAAATCTACGTAACTGTTTCACTGCATAATATTAAATAATGAATATTAGGATGTCGATAAGCGAAAATACAATTTCTATTCGGCAAGTCGTTGTTTTTTTTTTGTATCAATGAAATATTTAAGTAATGTTTGCACTACGTACATAGGTTTTTAAATATAAACCAAATGACTAATAATAATTAAACCAGACGTAGTTATTTGTGCAATCGGTAAATGCGTTTTTAATCGTAAACAGATATAAAAATGACGAAATTCTTTTACAAAAATTCATGAATCAAATAGCTATCATATCTAATCAAAAATTACACAACTCTAGAGTAATATCCTTAATTTTTTTCACACGAATCAGCGACTTTCACACTTTTTTGTGCTAAATGTCAACGCCTAATTATTGATCTATTGCATTTTCTTGACAGGTTATCGGCTCAGGAGGTCAATGTGTCTGGTATGGCGAATGTGGAACAAACCCACAAAACAATCTTAGGTATAACTGCCCCTATTCCGGTTCACCAAAGCCCCTTGTCCAACCGCAAGCGATAGAGCTACTAAAAGAAATTTGTCCCGACCTCATAAATACAGAAGGTGAAAAAACTTTTTGAATATAAATACTCTCTATTAGGTTTCTAATACAATCATTTTGATCTGTAGGAGATACGTTCACCTGTTGTGATTATCATCAAATCAAATCCTTCCAAACGAATCTGCGAGCTGCACAGAATTTTTTGGAACGTTGTCCTGCCTGTTGGCATAATTTCCGTCGTTATTATTGTGCAATGACGTGCAGCACCCATCAGAGTAAATTCATATACCCTTTGAAATCAGAACCCCAACTGCAAAAAGGTATTAGATTTATTTCTAATCCGTATTTTCATATTGCTAAGATTACTTAGTTTATGTAAAAGTAGTCACTAAGAAAAATCGCGTCAAAAAAGCGCATTGTGTTAATTAGTCACAAGTGATACTACGAGTAGTGAGAATATCAATGACAACTTTTTAGTCACAAACAGTGGGAAAAGTGGCGGCCCAAGCCGTCGAACATTACTTCGACTCTGCTACCTACGCTTTTCCTCGTACACGGGCTTGGAGTTATCGTCATGATTTCTCTTTACGAGTTGTATACGATGATTACACAGGTGCGAACCGGCAATCACCGCTCGTGGGTGTACTGACAATTTTACGATCCAAACGCCACGATTGCAATAACTTGCTATAATTTTTCAACTTTTCAAAAATAATCAGAATATTACTGTAGCGTAGAATTGTCGGTTCGTCTCACGTGTGGTAAATCTGATTGATTGAATTCAAGGGTGGAGTTATAGAAGTGAAATGAAAATTAAAATCGTATTAATCGGATGCAAAATGCGTGCAAATAGTAAAAATATGTTCAAAGGCAAAGGTGAGACCGGCTACTCTTGTTGTACGAAAAAAAATTCAGATCTGTCTACATTACTATTTTAACAGAATGGATGATGATATAAAATATTGTATATATTCTTTTATTTCTATTCTTTAGATAACACTACGAAAAATGTATTAACTGCTGTGCAGTACTATGTGACTAGTGATTTTGCAGACGGGCTGTATAAATCATGTGCTAAAATAGAAAATTCTGGAATGAATGTGATGTCTATAATGTGTGGCACGTGGGGCCAGGAGCAGTGCTCAGGAAGCAGATGGTTGCAATCAATGGGGGATAGTACTTTCGCTCCCTTTTTAGTTAATGTTACGATCACAGAGAATAAGATAGTATCGGAACACGGAAAATATTTCCAATCTTTAGATCTCCCACCTGTGAAATGTAATGAACCAGTTGAGGTAAAGGAAAATATTTTTATTGTTATGGTGAAAGCAAAGGCGTTGAAATACGTGATATTTTTATCATTTTAGCCAAATGGGCCGGTTTGTGCTTGCTCAGATTGTGCGGAGGCGTGCAAAGAAGATCGACCCCCTTTTGAACTTCCTGAACCCTTTTCTGCCAGATTTACGATTGGAGGCACTGATGGCATGACTGTGATTGCTGTCATCACTTATGGAGTTTTGGCCACATTGTTCTTAATCGTTTTACGCTTTAAAACAAAGCAAGATACTTCTGGTGATTATTTATTTTTAGAAAAATTTTTCTCACATTTTACTGATTTACTTCAATTCACTTTTAGATAATCAATCTGTATTCAGGGAAAACTCATCAGAAGGGAGTGCCAATGAAATTCATAAAGAGAATGTTCCTCTTCAAAATGAAGGAATTGGTAATGGTATGTATTAAGTGACATTTATTTAATTAAAAATTAGAATTTCAAATGTTTTTTTATCTGTCTGCAGGAGATAAAAAATTCATGCTGACGAAACGGCAAAGTACTGGATCCCATTCAGATCAAGTTCTTGTTCTGGAACCAGTAAAGGCTTGGTACAGTAACTTGGCGTTTCGATTCGAAGAAGGCGTTGAAAAATTTTTTGTTGGATGGGGAACTTATTGTGCTACAAAGCCAATAACAGTTCTTGCTGTTGGTTTGACGTGCAGCGGAATTCTTTCTCTCGGATTGCTATCGTTTTCCGTTGTGACTGATCCTGTCGAGTTGTGGGCAATGCCCAATAGCCGAGCTAGAATGGAGAGGGAATATTTCGATACTCACTTCCAACCTTTTTTCCGAACTGAACAAGTGATCATTACACCGAAAACGTCTGAAATGTTTACCTACAAAAACAAGAATTTCAGCAATGTTTTTGAGCACCAATTTTTACTTCAGGTTTGTTATTGATTTGAGGTCTCCGAAGAATATAGTAAATAAGTATCATTTGGCTTCTAGGTATTGGCACTGCAATTGAAAATTGAGAATATAGAGGCTGATGTAGATGGTCGTCGTGTCAAATTACACGATATTTGCTATTCTCCGATGGCACCCGAAAACAACAATTGTACAGTCTTCAGCGTCGTAAATTATTTTAAGAATAAAGATGATTTATTTAGAAACGATTTTGATTATTTGGATCATCTACTGCGTTGCTTCAGGTAATTATTTGAATATAAAATCAAGAAACTGTTAACTGAATTCAATCGTTCTAGATCACCAACTGATATCTCTTGCCTTGGAGCATACGGAGGGCCGGTTTTTCCGTTCTTAGCCCTCGGAGGCTTTGAAAATAAACAGTATACGAAGGCGCAAGCACTAGTCCTAACGTTTATTGTAAATAACTTTTATGATAAAAGTAAAGTTGTAAATGCCTTGGCTTGGGAGAAAGAGTAAGATTTTTTTTTTTTTTCCATTTTTTCGAGCAAAATTAACAAGTTTTCTGTATAGATTTATCCACTTCCTGAACAACGTTACTAAAACCAACTCATCGATGAATGTATTTTATATGGCATCTGTAAGTCCTGTTAGATTTTTGAAATTCAGGGTGATTTGTTAACAAAATTTAATTTTAGCGATCAATTGAGGACGAATTTGATCGTGAAACGCACTCAGATATATCCACAATTGCGATTAGTTACTTAATTATGTTCTTGTATATATCAATTGGATTAGGGCAAGCTAACAGTTTTAAGAGATTACTGGTGAGTATTTTTTTTTCAAAAAAAAAAAATTTGTATATACAACGTGCGGTCTTTCATTTTAAAAGATTGATTCCAAAGTGACGTTGGGGCTGTGTGGTATTTTTATTGTCATCCTCTCCGTTATGTCTTCAGTCGGAATATTCAGCTTCGTAGGAATTCCTGCAACTCTTATTGTAGTGGAAGTAGTACCTTTCATGGTGTTAGCTGTTGGTGTGGATAATATATTCATTCTTGCCCAAGCTTATCAGGTAAAATTGTTTAAGGAACTGAAATGAACTTAATTAACGAAATGTTTTTATTCATCTTATTAAGAGGGACATACGTCAACCAAACGAATCTCGGGAAGCGCAAATAGGTCGTGTAGTAGGAGATGTTGCACCATCTATGTTACTTAGTAGTTTAACAGATGCCTGTGGTTTCTTTTTGGGTAAGACTTTTAACAATTTTCGGTAACGTAGTAATGACCTTCATGGAAAATTATTATTCTTTTAAAGGGGCTATGTCACCCATGCCAGCTGTTCGGACATTTGCATTATACGCTGGCACCGCGCTGCTTATCGCGTTCGTGCTTCAAATCACGTGTTTTGTCAGTGTGTTTGCTTTAGATGTACAGAGACAAGAGGTAAATTATTTAATAATCAATCGGGAAGTTTTCTAAATTTATTAATTTCTCTTAAAGAATAATCGGCTTGATTTGTGTTGTTGTATTCATGGATCTAAGAAAGATTCGCTCAGTCATAATGAAGGCCTTATGTATAAATTATTTAAGAATATTTATGCTCCATTTTTAATGAGACCAATTGTACGAGTGATTGTGGTAAGTACTGTGTAAAATAACCAGTTAATATAAAGTTAAGTCTAAAAATGTCGTAGGTGCTGGTATTTTTGATGTGGATGTGCACATCTCTTGCCGTTATCAATAAAATAGAAGTCGGATTAGATCAAGAACTTTCAATGCCGAAAGACTCTTATGTTATGTTCTATTTGGAGAATTTGAAAAAATATCTCGCGGTCGGACCACCAACATATTTCGTCGTAAAGTCTGGCTTTAATTATACAACATCCAAAAACCAAAATGCTATATGTAAAGGGCCATCCTGCGACCCCGATTCAATTTTGAATCAGATCAGCTACGCCCATCAACATTCATCTCGGTAAACAACTCAGTTACGCAATACTTAAAGCTGTTATGACCTTAGACGTATTTATTAGGACTTACATAGCGCAAGAAGCATTGTCATGGTTAGATGATTACAACTCATGGATAACAAACGGCGCTTGCTGCATGTATAATGAGTCCGAAGAATTTTGCCCGTCAACTAGTAAAACTTGCAGGAATTGTGATGTGACTCGGTATTCAATTGGCAGCACTAAACGTGTTTTCGGCAGGGATTTCGAACGTTATTTGCCTTTCTTTTTGAAAGACAATCCTTCAAGCGATGGCTGCATAGGGTAATTACAAAAATATTTTATATGAGCAAATTTAAATTTCGATGGGTTATTTCCTAGGGGGCATGCCACTCACGGTGGATCAGTGGAACTTTCGGCCGACGGACAAATCGGAGCGACCCACTTCATGACGTTCCACACTATCCTAAAAACCTCTAAAGATTATTATGAAGCCCTGTGGTGGGCGAGATATATTTCGGACAAGTTAACAGAATATTTAAATACTCACCTCGCAACGAATGGACAAACTTTTGAAGTTTTTCCTTATAGGTATATTTATTGTAAAATGTTTTCATATGGATACTGATGTTTTACTCTTTTTTTTTTTTTAGCTTATATTATGTATTTTACGAACAATATTTAACAATGTGGAAAGATACCATGTTGAATCTCCTCTATTCCTCTATTGCAATATTTATTATGGCATTCTTCTTGCTTGGAATGGATGTTCATTTATCACTTATCATTGTGACTACAATCTGTATGATAGTACTCAACTTAATGGGAGTTATGTATTGGTGGAATATTCAGTTGAATGCAGTTTCGCTTGTCAATTTGGTTGTGGCTATTGGTATTGCGGTTGAGTTTTGCTCTCACGTGACTAGAGCGTTTGCTGTGAGCACTGCTGAAACCAATATTCTCAGAACTAAGGACGCTCTTGTTAACATGGGCTCTTCAGTAAGTTATTTTGATTCGTGATGGATGAATTAAATTGAATAAATGTCTTCGCAGGTTCTATCCGGAATTACACTCACAAAGTTCACTGGCATAATGGTGTTAGCCTTTGCCAAATCTCAAATATTTCAAGTGTTCTACTTTAGAATTAATTTATGTATAGTTTTGTTTGGAGCTTCTCACGGATTAATATTCTTGCCAGTTCTTTTAAGTTATTTTGGTAAGTTAGAAAAAAAAATCTGCTTGTGCTATTTAAAACTCGTTACGTTACTTATTTTTTATGTGTTTAGGTCCCAGTGTGAATAAACGGAAATTGTATATGGAACAACAACGAAATTTACTAAAAGCGAATTACCAAATGGAAGAATCAGAATTAAACACGTAAGCAGAAGCAGAAACGGACATGTGCTGAGAGACGATTATCGAGAAGCTTATTTTTTTAAATTTTGATATCATAAAACGATGTGGTCTCTTAGTTGGGGCTTTAAATGATGTAATTTTTGTAATTTATGCCACTGGTTTTCAATAATATCATTATCAAGCTTTTAACATAACGTCATTTCTGATAACTAATTTTAAGTCACTAACTACTGTAGATCAGTAGATACAATTACGGTTGCAATCATGCATTGAAAAATAGTCTAGTTTGATGTATTATATCAGCTTTATGCCCTGAGTGATGCCGCCGTAATGAGAAAGTTTTTATCAGCTCGCTCAAAACGTTTGTTTATAAATGTTGAGCTGTTCCACTTGAGAATATTTATTTTTTTGCAATGATTTCAGTTCACTAATCTGCAAAGAATTTTAACGAATTATGACAAGTTGTTACTAAGCGTAATGTACTAGAGTGTAAAATCTAAGTTTAATTAGCAGTTGATTCTATCTTCATGCAATCACCATTCCATTTTTTTTTGAATAAGTTTATATGATTTAACTTATAGGTTAAAAGCGATTTATTTTTAAAATAACCTTTGTGCACAACTAGATTTCTAATTTTTACTTTGTCAGCAGTTGTATTTTTTGTCTTTTTGAAATAAAAACAAGTTTTTGTAACAATGCAAAGCTATATCGCTATGCGACGTGACAACACTTGCCGGAATGCATTGTTGTGAAATGTTTAGAATCGATGAAAAGTGTTGTAAGTTAAGTTGATTGAAGTGAAATGATGAATGATGAATTACGCAAGGAGTGTGTTGAATACAAGTAGTCTGCAGTTTATTTTTTTACTATGGGTGTTACATTTGAATGCACAGGTTCAGTACTGATTTCTTTCTTCTTTATTGAGTTCTTTAATGTTCTCGTCTTAAAACGTGCAATAGATATCCGCTGATTGTATTTGGTATGGGGAATGTGGACAGAGCCCAAATGTTGAGAGCATGAAATTAAATTGCAAATACACAGGACCTGCAAAACCATTGACGAACGGAACAGTTTTAAAGATGTTTAAAGAAATGTGCCCTCACCTTTATAAAACAAAAGGTAAATTTATATATTATAGTATATATTTTCTGTATGTCTAAAATTATTTCGTACACTTTTTGAATTTTCTAAGGTACTACATACACGTGTTGTAATGAAGACCAAATTAGCGCTTTCTACACTAGTGGTGGTTTTGGTATCGTTAAACAAATTATAGGAAGGTGCCCTGCATGTTTCTACAACTTTAAAAATTACCAGTGCGCAATGATGTGCAATCCCGACCAACAAAAATTTCTGCATATACTCACTGAAGATAAATCTACCGACGGTTGAACTAAACTTGAGAAATCAATAGTCGGGTAACAATGTTTTTATTTTTTCTTTCAGATAAAAACCCCCAAATACCAATTTTATCAATTCAGTATTATGTCAGCCATTCTTACATGACTAAAATATTCAAATCTTGCGAATCTGTAATGAGCCCTTTTGGTGGTCACGCGCTTGATTTATTATGTGGAAGAGATGTATCATTATGTTCTGGAAAAATATGGGCAGAATCTATGGGGGAAAGTCCTTTTGCTCCCTTTCTAGTCAAAGCTACAGTTAGTAAACAAAAGAGTATAGATGAACACGGGAAGACGTTTATTCCTTTCAGTCAAGAAACAGTCGGGTGTGATAAACCTCTTCAGACAGAGGTAAATTTATATATAATTTAACATTGGACACTTTGAACATGAAACACTTTGAAATTTAGGCTGTTAAAGGAAGTTATACTTTTTCTTGTACATGTGGAGATTGTCCTGCAGCTTGTAAAAAATTTTCTTCTCCATTTGATTTGCCTCAACCTCCCACTTCAAGTGTTATCATGTTTGGAAAATATGATGGAATGACAATAGTAGCGTGTGTTACATACTGCGTGATTGTTATTTTATTTCTGCTAGGACTAGGGATAAAAAAATGTTTAAGATATAGTAAGTTTTGTATCAAATTAATGCCTTCTGAAGTAAAGGAAATTTTTTACAGAAGCTAAAAAAAGAGCTGAAAGACCTATTTCTGTTGAAGATATTGCATCAGTGGATAGAAGTGATAAAAGAGGTAATAGACAATGATTTAAAGTTTTTGCAAGTTATTTACAGTTTTACTCTTTTAGATAAAGCGCAACAGACCGGTGAAAAACAATCTGAAGGGTCAGTATTAGATCCTGTAGGAGCCAAGTACAGAGATTGTGCTTTTAAATTTGAAGACAAAGTTGAAGGATTTTTTACTCGATGGGGAACATTTGTTGCCAAACATCCTTTTATTTTTATTATTGTTGGCTTGGTTATTAGTTGCGGTCTGTCAGCAGGACTGGTAAAGTTTTCGGTGACAACTGACCCTGTGGAGTTGTGGGCCATGCCGACAAGCCGAGCAAGGAAGGAAATGGAATACTACAACGCTCATTTTGATCCATACTTTCGCTCGGAGCAAGTTATCATGAAACCCAAAACAGCGGGTAGTTTTGATTACAACGGAACGACATTCAGCAACGTATTTAGACGAGATTTTTTGTATGAAGTATGTTGGCAAACGGAATTGAGAGTAATATAATTATTTGGTAATTTGTTCTGTTGGGGAAAAGGCATATCAACTGCAAACAAGTATTGAAACCCTTAAGTTTCAAGGTAGTAAGAAATCTCTTGTGTTGAAAGACGTCTGTTATCAACCTATGGCACCTGAAAACGATAATTGCACAGTCTTCAGTGTCATCAATTATTTTCCTGATGCTAATGCTTCTTTAAACGAAGATAATATGAATTATCTTCAGCATATTGATAGTTGCACCAAGTAGTTTCTAGAAGTAAAAAATAGAGTTCAAATATACTTCTTATTTGTTATTTTAAGAGCTCCATTTACCCCGCCTTGTCTTGGTCCTTTTGGCGGTCCTATTTTGCCTTTTACTGCATTGGGTGGATTTCTAAAAGATAATTATGCCAGAGCTGAAGTGCTTGTATTGACCATTCTCTTACGTACTTCTGGCGGTAAAAAGAAAATGGCAGATGCTCTACTTTGGGAAACTAAGTGAGTTGGAATAACATAATTTTTTTATATTAATTAATTGGATGTTTTTTAAGATTTCTAGAATTTATGGCTAAGTACAAGAGTAAGCGTATGGAAGTCTTTTACTTAGCTTCGGTATAATTCAACATAAGGTTTTATATTGAAGAATAAAATTGTATTCTTTTTAACTAGAAATCAATACAGGATGAATTTGACAAGGAATCCAAGTCTGACATTTCCACAGTTACAATTAGTTATTTAATAATGTTTGCGTATATTTCAATTGGGTTGGGAAAAGTCAGCAGTTGTAGGCGAATATTGGTGAGACATTATTAAACTGTACTTGTTATACACTTCATTAATACTTTAATCTTTGTAAAAGATTGATTCCAAAATGACTTTGGGAGTCTGCGGAGTTTTGATAGTTATTTTATCTGTAATGACATCGATTGGAATGTTTAGTCTCTTACATGTTCCAGCCACTCTTATAGTGATAGAGGTTGTGCCCTTTATGGTATTAGCTGTAGGTGTTGACAACCTTTTCATATTGGTGCAGTCATATCAGGTATATATTTATAACTAAATGAATTTGAAAATAAATTTTGAGTTTTAAGAGAGATGAAAGACAACCCGGTGAAACGAGGGAACAGCAAATTGGTCGTGTAGTAGGAGACGTTGCACCGAGCATGATGCTTAGCAGTGTCACAGATGCTGCTGGATTTTTTTTAGGTAATAAGAAATACTGTGGTAAATTCAATTAGTTTTTATTCTTATACATTTTGTAGGTGCGATAACGTCCATGCCAGCTGTACGTACATTTGCATTATACGCTGGAGTTGCGTTAATAGTTGCATTTATGCTTCAAATGACGTGTTTCATAGGAGTTTTTGCTTTAGATACTCGACGACAAGAGGTAACTTTTTTTGCTGTTCAGATTGATTATTACGCTTTCTTTTTTTCTTTCTTTTTAAAATAGAATAACCGGCTTGATTTTTGTTGCTGTTGTAAATGTGTCACTAGTGAAAGCGCACCCACAAGACCTAACTTTGTGTATAGAATGTTCGACAAAATATATGCTCCATTTTTAATGAAGCCTTTTGTGCGGTATTTTGTGGTATCTGGAATTAAACGTTCCCTAGACATTCAGGATTAAGAAAGTTTTATTTTTTATAGATATTAATATTCCCATTATGGTTTTGTACTTCACTTGCGGTTGTTAATAAAATTGAAGTCGGTCTTGACCAAGAACTTGCAACTGCAGAAGTAATTTTAAATTTTAAATTATAAATAAAGTGACTTCCTCTAAAAATATTTTTTATTAGGGTTCTTACGTAAGTAAGTACCTGACGGCTCTGAAGGAATATCTTGAAGTTGGCCCACCAACATTCTTCGTAATAAAAGACGGTTACGACTACTCATCTTGGGATGGTCAAATATCAGTTTGTAAAGGCCCAACTTGCAAACAGGACTCTATACTTAATCAAATCACTTATGCACGTCAAAACGCACGAACGTACATGGCAAACAACTTTTAATATAGATTCAAAATTTATTAACGAGAATTTTTCCTAGGACTTACATAGCTGCAGACGCTTTCTCCTGGATAGACGATTATTTAAATTGGGTTTCTAAACCAGATTGCTGCAGAAGAGATAAAAAATCAAAACAATTTTGCAGTTCCTTAAATTATACTTGTACAGAATGTGACGTATTACCTAGTCTTTTAGACATAGGGGGTTATAAACATGTGGTTGGTAAAGCCTTTGAAGAATTTTTGCCCGCTTTTCTGAAAGATAATCCGACTATGGATGGCTGCGTGGGGTTTGTTGTAAAGTTCAAGTGATATTTTTGTTTATCATTTATATGTAATTTTTTTTTCAGAGGACACGCACTTCATGCAAATAATGTTGAGTTGAAAAAAGGAAAAGTTGGAGGTGCAGTATGGATGACATATGTAAATTGAATAAAATTAAAACATTTGTAACTTTTTAATTTTAGCAACTGCTTATATGACGTTTCACACAATATTAAAGTCGTCTAAAGATTACTATGAGGCAGTTTGGTATTCAAGGTACATATCAGACAGATTGACGGAATATTTGAATAAGCAATTTCCTAAAGCGAATAAAAAGCCGTTTGAAGTTTTTGCCTATAGGTTCGCATAAAATCAAGACTAAAAATTTGTTTATTCATGGTATTGTTATTTTACAGTTATTTTTACGTTTTTTATGAACAATATTTGACTATGTGGGAAGACACAATGTTTAATCTGCTTTTTTCTTTTATTGCCATTTACATCATTGCATTTCTTCTATTAGGAATGGATTTTATTCTTTCTTTAATCATAGTTACAGCAATTTTCATGATAGTCGTCAATCTAATGGGAATTATGTATTGGTGGCATGTACAGCTCAATGCTGTGTCACTTGTGAATCTTGTTGTTGCTATTGGAATTGCTGTAGAGTTTTGCTCCCACATTACCAGAGCATTTGCAATAAGCCAAGCGGAAAATAACATTCTTAGATCAAAAGAAGCTTTAGTAACAATGGGCTCTTCGGTATATTGTTGAACGCGCAAATGATTAAACTGCAGTAATTACAGTATTTTTGTCTCTTGTTCTGTGTAGGTACTGTCTGGAATCACACTGACAAAATTCACTGGAATATCCGTTTTGGCCTTTTCTCGATCTCAAATCTTTAGAGTCTTTTATTTTAGAATTAATTTATGTATTGTTCTATTTGGTGCAGCGCATGGATTAATATTTTTGCCTGTCCTTTTAAGTTTTTTTGGTAAAGTGTTATATTTGAAGCAAGAGTATATATAAATGTTATTTCTATATACTCTTGTTTCTATAGTGATAATAGTTTTAATACTATTTTACAACATCCTAAAGGGCCTCCTGTCAACAAGCGAAAATTGTACATACAAGAGCAAAAAAATGTAATGAGAAACAGGCAAACGAATCGAACACTGTCAAAAATGCAATTACAAACTGCATAGGCAATGCATCAAAAGAGAAATAAATTTCTGTAATCGATGAATTTATAAAAGTATATCAGATGATTAAAAATGCTAATATATACTTTCTTTTTCAATTTAATAATTTGAAGATATTTTCGTGTGAATGTGCACGTGTAAAAATTGTTGCTGGTTATTATTGTTCATAAGATATGAATTTTTACGTTTTGCTACAGAACGTTCAACTATTTGACACCAGGTAGCAGCACTTCGTGGATGTGGTTAGCTCCACGTAAATGCCAAAAAAAAACATATTGAGAACGCATTTAGGGTTATAACTTTTTTTATAAAAAAGAGGGCAACTAAAATATATTCCCTTAAAGTTTTTATGTTTCCTTTAATTATAGTTTATAAAATATGAATTTTAACAAATTAGTAGCACCCGCCTGGACCCTAGGTGTGTGTGTGTGGGTTTAAAGGTGCTAATTTTTTAGGATGACAATTGAAAAGTAGAATTTTGAAATTTGTCATAATAAACAATAAGTGTAAATTTTTAAAAGTTTATTACATTTTTATACATATTTACGAAAAATATAAATTTTGATACAGCAATTTTTTATTAACTTAAGCATGCCCT
Source organism: Pachymerium ferrugineum (assembly GCA_034686365.1). Taxonomy (NCBI): domain Eukaryota; kingdom Metazoa; phylum Arthropoda; class Chilopoda; order Geophilomorpha; family Geophilidae; genus Pachymerium; species Pachymerium ferrugineum. The sequence continues at coordinate 7,925 of JAQGAS010000357.1, read as the reverse complement.
AATGATGTTTCAAATGTTGTAGATGTGTACACAAAATCTGTGTTCAAAAAAATTAAAAATTGAACACAAAATGTGAAAAAAAAAAAAAAAAAAATTTGAGCGTGCCCCTGAGGCAATCCGTACCGGAACTATACGTCAACTTTTCGGAATGACGCAACAATTCTAGCTAGCGCACTGTACTTCACATAGTTGCTTTCAATTAAACTGAAAAAATTTTTGATAAAACGATCGGTCGAAATCAGCTTTATTATTAAAAGAGCCGAGTTAATTCTATTACTTGAGCTCTATTTTTATTAAAATTTTATCAGTAATACTGCTGTATAAGGTTAGGTATTGTTCTTTGGTAAGATCGTTCATTCCCGCTTTTATCCTACTCGGTACTGTGACGGGCTCCTGACGTTTCTGTTGAAATAAGTCCACGTGGAGGTATTCTCATCGTCTCACAAGCCTTATAAAACCACAGGTAACTTATATTTGTTAAGAAGTAACATTTATTCCGTATTACAACCGAAATGGTAACACTACAAAAACCTTAAGTAAGATTATATAAAGGTATGGTATACGGTATGCATACGGCGTCTAAATTAATCTTGAGTAGTGTTAAGTATGGTTAAGTATTGTAATCGAGTCCATTATTTCGGCTTACCTCAAAAATAGTTTTAATTAATATATACAAATTCTTATTATATTAGCTCTCCATTAACTCTGAATTACGTATACGGAAATGCCTTCCGATTCGAAAAAACGTCGTGAACAAAAGAAAAAGGAAGCCGCCAAACAGCGAACCCAAAAAAAACCGACTTCCAAGCCCGATGGAACTTCTGATTCAGCAGACCAGGTCGTATCAGGTCAAAATGGAGTGTGTGACCAACCGGCACAGAACTCAATACAGAATGGTGAAGGTATTGGACCTCTTAAAATATTTAAGTTACCAAAATTTAATTTTAATTTATATTTGTTACAGTTGACGAATTAGCGATACGCATGGAACGAGATATCGAACTGAATGCGGCCGCCAGAGCAACGACTGGTGTCTTAGCAGTACATCCTCATAGTAGAGACATTAAAATAGAAAATTTGGCTATAACATTTCACGGAGTTGAAATATTGAACGACACGAAATTGGAATTGAATTGCGGTCGACGATATGGTCTTATTGGCCTCAATGGAAGCGGTAAATAACCCTTTTCAAGTATACGAAATTAAGAAATCATGCTAGATATTTGTGATGACTTTAAAGGCCGAATTTAAGACCGTCGCATTTTACTTAATCACAAGTATGATTGCGGCAGTCGATGTTAACAATTCGGGAAGCGATATTTTTATTATTCTGAATTTTCCCTCTAGGTCTTAAAATATTTGTTCTGTCTTTGTTTTTATTTAATTTAAAGGAAAATATTTTTTGTTCTGTTTTTTTTAGGGAAGTCAACATTACTTTCCGCTATAGGGAAAAATGAACTTCCTATTCAAGACCAAATTGATATTTACCATTTGGTGCGTGAAATAGGCGCGAGTGAAAAATCTGCTTTGCAATGCGTGATGGAAGTAGACGAGGAACGACTGCGACTTGAAAAATTGGCTGAAACTTTGATTCAGTCCAATGATGAAGGTAAATAATATTTTTCAGAATGATTATAAACTTGTAATATTTTTTTATTTATTAATAGAGTCGCATGAACAGTTGATGGATGTATACGATCGTTTAGAAGAAATGGGAGCAGACACGGCTGAATGCAAAGCTGCTAATATTCTTCACGGTTTAGGATTTACGAAAGAAATGCAGCAGAAAAAAAGCAAAGATTTTTCTGGTAAGCATGACAATTTTTAAATTTGGCGATAATTAACATGTTGACAATTTCAGGTGGTTGGAGAATGAGAATAGCTTTAGCTAGGGCATTGTATGTCCGTCCTCATCTTTTGCTTTTAGATGAACCGACTAATCATTTGGATTTAGAAGCTTGCGTGTGGCTCGAGGAAGAGTTGAAAAAGTATTTTATTTTATCAAAATTAATCCAGTTCCGAAATTGAAACTGATAAAATTTTTTCCTTGTTTAGTTATAAGAGAATTTTAGTTATAGTATCTCATTCGCAAGATTTTATGAATGGTGTTTGCACTAATATCATACATATGCAAAAGAAAAAGCTGCAGAATTATACCGTTAGAGAAAATGAATATTTTATTATATTTATTTTGTATTAATTGGCTGAAATTGTAGGGAAATTATGATGCTTTTGTGAAAACTAGATTGGAGTTGCTAGAAAATCAAATGAAACGTTATCACTGGGAACAAGATCAAATCGCGCATATGAAGGTTATTATATTCATTCTATTTTAAATATTTGATACTAATCATGATGACATAAAAGGCCGAATTTCAGGCCGACAATAAACTTGGAAACGAGTTATACTTTGTCGGCCGATGTTCAAAATTCCTGAAGCGATTTTTATTTCTGAATTTCCTAACAGAATAATTTTAAACATGTATATGAAAAAGGTCAGAATAACCTGATGAATTTTTGGTTTAACAACTTTTTTGCAGGATTACATAGCACGATTTGGACACGGTAGTGCTAAACTAGCCCGACAAGCTCAGAGTAAAGAAAAAACACTTGCTAAAATGGTCGCTGGCGGCCTTACTGAAAAAGTTACTACTGACAAGGTACTTTCTTAAAGGATTTAATTGGAACCTTTAAATTAATTTTGTTATTTGTAATAGGCTGTACAGTTCTATTTTCCTGATTGCGGCACAATCCCACCACCTGTTATTATGGTCCAAAATGTCAGCTTTTCATATAATGATAAAGGGGTATTCGATTTCTTAAATTGAAATAGACATAAATTTCTAACCGATTTAAATTTGCAGCCCTTAATTTATAAAAACTTGGAATTCGGAATAGATTTAGATACCAGACTTGCTCTTGTCGGCCCTAATGGAGCAGGCAAATCTACTTTACTCAAGTTACTGTATGGAGAAGTATGATAACATACATTTAACAGTAAAAATATTTTCTCACTATCTTTATTCTATTTTATAGTTAGTTCCAACAGATGGATTAATACGAAAACATTCCCATCTGAGGATAGCACGTTATCATCAAGTAAAATAAACTTACATTTCATTTATAATACCATAGGACGCTTTAAAAAATACACCAAATTTTGCAGCATCTCCACGAACAATTGGATCTTAATCTATCAGCATTAGAATACATGATGAAAAGCTTTCCACAAGTTAAGGAAGTTGAAGAAATGAGAAAAATTATAGGCCGTTATGGGCTAACCGGAAGACAGCAGGTACAAAAATTTATAAACAAACTAAATTTTTTCAATAATTTATTTTTTTCCCATTTTTTGTAAGATCTGTCCTATTCGTCAACTCTCAGACGGTCAGAGATGCCGAGTGGTGTTTGCTTGGCTGGCTTTTCAAGCACCACATTTGCTTCTATTGGACGAACCTACCAATCATTTGGACATGGAAACCATTGATGCATTAGCTGAAGCTATTAATGATTTTGAAGGGGGACTGGTTCTTGTAAGCCACGACTTCAGACTTATCAGTCAGGTATTCTACATGCTATAATTTAAAAACCTAAAACTAAAAAGTCCTAACATGATTGCAGGTCGCTGAAGAAATCTGGGTATGTGAAAAGTCAACCGTCACTAAATGGCAAGGAGATATCCAATCCTACAAAGAATACCTTCGAAATAAAGTAATCAAAGATGCAGCAGCGGCTAATGGCAAATAAATTTTTTGATTGCTATTTGGCAAAAATTGTGGAAGGTATTTGTCCTGTCTATTATAAAACACAAAAGAACGCGCATTTATAAATCAAAATTAATTTTATGTACAGACACCCCTTCAGTTGTTTAGTTAACGGAGTGTTAATGTGATTAGTTGGTAGAATATTTCAGAACAACGTAAGAAAATGCCATTTTATTATGATCAGTGCCTTCACAATTACCAGACAAACAATATAGTAACCTTGTTAGTATCACATAATTCTAAACTGGGATTATACAGTTATTTATTAAATAGTGGAAGTGCTGGCTGCATTCCATGAATGACGATTGTAATTAGTCTGAATGTAGCTTTAAAATGTCTAGATGTTAGAGAAGGAATCGGTGGTTTTCTTTTTTTGTGAAATTTTATTTTGTTTATTGTGAGAACAAAAACAATAAGTGCTGATATATTAAATTAAACTAAGAATTCATATTGCTTGCGATTTTTTTTTCAAGGAAGAGGAGATTAGCTCTAGAACTTGAATAGCAGCTATTGGAATCTTCGTGCCTGGTCCAAAAATCAACGAAGCACCTAACTTAAATAGATGATCGTAATCTTGGGGTGGAATCACACCGCCACAGACTATTAAAATATCCCTATAAGATAAAGTCAGTTGTATTCAATTCTAAAATTTAATTTTGCATTTTTAACTTACGATCTGCCTCGAGTTTTTAGTGAATTTGCCAATTCTGGAACTAACGTTCTGTGGCCGGCAGCTAATGAACTAATTCCAACGACGTGGACATCAGCATCTATTGCTTGTTGAGCAACTTCATCAGGTGTCTTAAAATTATTTTACGTTAATAAATTACACGTTTTTTGTAGGTTTCATAATACTTGAAATAACGGTCCGACATCGACGTCAAATCCTAGGTCTGCAAATCCTGTGGCTATTACTTTAGCACCTCGGTCATGACCATCTTGGCCGATTTTAGCAACTAAAATTCGCGGCCGTCTGCCCTCTATCTTAGTAAATTCGTCCACTTTTTTCTGCACCATCTCTAAATCGTTTCCTTGCCCATACCCAGTTCGGTAGGCACCACTAACCAAACTCTCGGTAGCCACATGCCGACCAAATATCTAACATAGTGAGGTGCGTTAATCGCCATTAAGATCCCTAAGAATTGAATTACCTTTTCCATTGCTTGAGTAATTTCTCCAACAGTGCAACGTGTTTTTGCTGCTTCTACAGACAAAGCGAGAAGATTTCCTTTACCCGATTTGGCACATTCTGTTATTCTCTTGAGACATTCTTCAGCCTAAGCTTTTTAATTATTAATAATTATTGCTATGTTAATACAATGTGCAGTAAACCTTTTTGTTGTCCCTTGCTTCTTTTAATTTCTGTAGCTTTTCTATTTGTCCATTTCGTACTTTGGAGTTGTCAACTACTAAAACGTCAATAGGATCTTCTTTTTGCAAACGGTATTTATTGACGCCAACTATTGCCTCTGAAAGTGTGTTATTAACTATTATAAAAATTCTTTTCTAGGTCTAACTTAATGAAGTTAACCTTGACCACTGTCAATTCGAGCTTGACGTTTAGCAGCACATTCCTCAATTCTTAATTTAGGCATTCCGCTGGTTACTGCTTTTACCATCCCACCCATTGCTTCAACCTCATCAATCACTCTTTTGGCTTCGTTGTACATTTCATTTGTCAGTGCTTCCATCATGTAAGATCCTCCCCAAGGATCAATTACCTATACCAAAAATAGCTTTAGTCTGTTAGTAATTTTATTGTTGCACTAGGTTGTATACGTTAGGAATTCCAGTTTCTTCTTGCAGAATAATTTGAGTGTTTCGGGCAATTCTTGCACTGAAAGGCGTTGGTAATGCTAATGCCTCATCAAACGAATTTGTGTGCAAAGATTGTGTTCCGCCAAACACTGCGGCCATTGCTTCAATAGTTGTCCGCACAATGTTATTGTAAGGATCCTAAAAGACATTGATTAATTAATTAGAAAGAAAAAATTTGATATATTTGCAAATTTAACTTGTTCTGTTAATGACCAGCCAGATGTTTGAGAATGTGTCCGTAGCATTGTGGATTTGGGATCTTTGGGGTGAAAATTTGTTTGAATTAAGTGAGCCCACAATCTTCTTGCTGCTCGCATTTTAGCTATTTCCTAGAACAAACGAAATTAAAACTAGGTATATAAACAGTGAAGGCAAGTTGCGTACAATATAAAAATTCATTCCAACGCCCCAAAAGAATGATAACCTAGGTGCAAAATAATCAATGGTCATGCCAGCTTTTAAACCTTAATAGAAAAAAATTAGAAGAATGGTAAAAGTCTATTATTTTTAGTACCTGTTCTGCAATATTCCAAACCATCAGCTAAAGTAAAAGCCATTTCTAATACAGCACTTGCGCCAGCTTCCTGCATGTGGTAGCCAGAAATGGAAATGGAATTAAATTTGGGCATATTCTGGAAGCAGAAATTTGATTACAGAACTTGTATAAAGGCGTGACGACACTTAAGTACTTCAGAAACATATGAAAAAATATCCCCGATTATCCGCATTGATGGTTCAGGTGGATAAATATATGTATTTCTCACCATAAACTCTTTTAGAATATCGTTTTGGATTGTCCCTGACAGCTGATTCAGTTTAACTCCCTGTAAGTTAGTTAAATGTAAGTTTTATTACATTTAGGGAATTTATATTCCTACTTGTTCCAGGCCTGCAACTATAAACATTGATAAAACAGGTAGAACGGCGCCGTTCATAGTCATTGAGACTGACATCTTGTCCAAAGGGATAGAGTCAAACAAAATCTGAAATGTCAAATTGCTCAATTTGTCTTTAGGTACGTAATATAAGCTCTTTACCTTCATATCTTCTACAGAATCAATTGCAACCCCAGCCATTCCTACATCCCCTTTAACACGATCGTTATCAGAATCATACCTAATTGAATAAATAATTGTAATATTTTTTAAATAACTAGAAAGTTGATCAGTACCCACAGTGCGTTGGCAGATCAAAAGCAACACTCAATCCTTGTTGACCTGCTTTAATATTTTCTCTGTAGAATTTGTTACTTTCTTCAACAGTACTAAAACCAGCATACTGCAATATATTTTTATAATGAAAATTTATTTTCTTAAAATTAGAGATGTATACTTGTCTGATTGTCCAGGGTCTTTGCGCGTACATGGTGGGATAGGGACCTCTTGTATACGGGAATTTTCCTGGTAGTTCATGTTCGACATTTTCTGTGTCTTTTTTTGTATATATGGGTTTAAGCTTGAGTCCCTTTGATTCAAATTACAAACTTGTATTTAATTATGATATACGTATTTAAAGTTTGTTTTTATTATTTACTTCCGTATTCCATGTGAGGGTTTCTGCTGGATCTTTTCCCTTCATTTGAGATTTTGCCAGTGCCAACCATTCTGCATCTAAAGTTGAAGATGAATATCCATAACAATGTGAGTCGACTTTTTTTCTTAGAAGTTTCTGTTAATAACAATTACAAACGTTTATTTATTTTTTGTGTTAGACTTGCGATTTTTTTTCTGCAACAGGATATTTAACATTTAATTATTATTTACCAATTTTTTCTGAAAATTTTGCCTTTGAGTTAACTGTCGCCACATTTTAAGATGCGAGAAAAAACGTATTACTAATTTGCGAACTCATTGACTGGGGATAGTGATAGTGCTGCTCTGGTGTTTACTCGGTGCCAAGTTATTGACTCTCTGCAGACTGATACTCTGCGTATAGCGAACCTTTTTTTTTTTTTTTTAATTCATTTTACATCTGTTTTTAACCGGCTTAGCGAACAATAGATGGTCAGCTGTAGCTGAAAATCTTGATGGGATAAATTAGTTTATACTTTGGACAATCGGTGACATAAATCAGATCAGACATAAAGGTTTAGCATAGACATTATAGACATAATGGCGAATAGTTGCTTGCCCGTTTTGTTTCAAAGCTGATTGATTTTTCATTTTCAATACTGACATTTGTATAGTAGTGAGTTCGCATAACGTATTGACACGTATCTTTTTTAATTTTTTTTTTAATTACGATTTTATAAACGCGTAATTAAGCGTTTCTGGGAAGGATTAAAAGGTAGTACACAAATATTTTAAAATAAGGTGATATATTAGTGAAGCGGTCCTTTTCAAT
>JAQGAS010000356.1:0-57631 GCA_034686365.1 Pachymerium ferrugineum | reverse complement strand
CATTTTCTTAGCAATTCATATTGGAGAAATCGCCCATGTTATTTATAATTTTGTTGATGGTTTCAACACTTCCGTTGTAAGTAACAGATTTTTGATTTTAGTTGCGAGTTGTTAATGATAGTTATACCTGCTTTAAGAAATTTTTCAATGTAGTCTGACGTCATTTTTATCGGTTGATCCAGAAATCTGAGATGGGAGAAGTTAACTATAACGAATTTAGATATGTCTTCTTTATTCTGAAGCGTTCTGTTGTTGTGTTCAGGTGCAAGTGATATTCACAGAATTTCTTTCTTGTAGGCAAACTTACTTGCTAAACAATCATGTTGCTTAAAATGTATGCATATATTCCAGATGGAACCGAATAAAAAAATTATATTTAGCAGTCGTATATCATTATATCAATTGTAACTTTAGTTGACGTTTCCATTGCTATAGGTAAGGTGTACTTATATGGCTGCATTTCATTGACAATTGAAGCCTTGGAAATCTTTAAGCTAACATACCGTCCACCTGAATTTAAAAAAAACCACTTACCATAAGAGTCGGGATCGGGCAGGCACCGTTTCGCTACATTCGCACTTCCACTAGAAGTCCTCTGGTCCAGGTTAAGGCTAGATAAACATTGTGAATGTGAAAGTTCATTATTTTTATAATTAACTGAACCGACAATATGATGAAAGAGTCGTTGCCACTCCAAATATTGTAGTCTGATGTTGAATCTCAAAATAGTCAGCTTTGTGTGAAACAATTTTTCCATCTTTAAAAATGGTTTCTATAATCTTTTTCCCATTCTGTAAAAAAAAAAGTAAATATGTTTTTAGAGCCAATCGGTCCATATTTTATTAGAATGTCATCTTTGTTTACTTGACTCATAGCTAGAAACTTCTCCAAAATGTTATCAACGGCATTCATTATGGGTATTCGCGCACACAAGAATTTGTTCATCTTCAAACACAGTAGTTAGCTGATAAATCATTTCAAACAACTGTTATTTTTGCAATACCGGGTGGCCCCCAAATCAGAGTAAATGAATCGGTTAAGGCAATTGCAATTGCTTCCTTTTGACTAGGATTCATTTTCTTATTTCGGAACTCAATAGGTACAGTTGAAATCAACTGGTTAGTTACTGCTGGTACACATTTCATTCCAAAAATTAATGTCTTATAGTCACGGGTAGAATTTTCTTTTTGTTTCACAAGATTCAAAAGTGAGTCAAACATTACATTCAATGTTGTGGTCGAGTTGCATGGAATCAGACTCCAACTTGCAGGAAATAAAATATTAGGTGTTTCTTGCTGTATTTTAAATTTAAAACTACCGGGCAAGCTTGCAAAGCCAATACCATCAAAAGCCATTAACTGCTTCATTAGTTGTCAAAACAAACCGGATAAGGGCTTCAGTCTTCGGTCGGTAATAAAAATCCACTCTTATCTCCGTCATATACTCTCCATTATTATCGGTGGACTTTACATCTCGGCATAAAACCTCCTTACCGCCACAAACAGGAATGTTGCACGCATCGATTTCTGTTTGATCATCAACTTCGCATACGTAATCGACACATATTCCACAAATAAATTTCCGGAAGTATTCATTACTTTGTTGGTCTGAATCAACAAGTGTGTCTTTAAAGTCGTGTAATAAAAGATGAAGGAATTCTTGAGCTAACGTTTTGCGTCTGATTCCGAAAGTTATTGCTTGGCAAATCGATGTTGGCTATTTTAGGAAACTCGAACTTCTTTGGAATGTTTTCAATGCACCGCCGAGTTGACTGTTTTAACTGTGTTTTCTGACACATCAAGCAAATGATGCACACTTCTATCTCTACGCGATATAACATATATTTCTGCTTGTTTGGCCGGCTCCTGCTTAATTTGTCCCACTTGTTTTTTGACATTTTGGTCGAATTTCTGTAAAGCTATGCTTGTACGAATTTTAAGTTTTTCAGTTTTCCAATCTTCTTTGACAACAAAATACACAAAAGTGTTATTCTTCTTCTCTCTCAAATACCCAATTGAAAAAACCCGTTACTAATTTGTAATCTGCAATCTTTTACAGTGCTCTTAACAAGATTTCCAGATTTCCATTCTTCGGAAGTATACTTTTCTTAATATGTTTCAGTATTTCTGGTGTGAGACCGTCATTTATAACTCGCTCTGCCATTTGATATCATTTTTATAACAGCAGAATTCAAAAGTAATTTTAATGTCACGGGTAGCTTGTTGAATAAATTCAAAATACTCGTCCCAAGGGCTGACAATAAAGTTATCAACTCTGCATTAAGTTTTCCAAAAGTATAAGGCGTGGAATAATTCTTCTCCGAGAAGGATGTATCAACTGCATCCGCTGAATTTATTCATCGATTTACGAAATTGGACTTTCTTCCCTGCTAAATCCTTCTTCTGCATAACAACGCTCTTGTAACTTTTGTATCGTATTTGGAAAACGGATGGTGTGTATTTGGAATTCCGAAATACAATACCTCTCTTTTTGGCAATTAGTTCTGCAAATTTTTGGGAGATAAAGCCGCAGCCATCTGTGAAAACATCGCCTTTTCATTTTCGATGTTATCAATATCTTCGTAATCTTTTTCTTTCAGTTCAATGCCGACTGCAGTTGAAGTGAAGAGAAGGCTAATTCTTTTCATTTTCTTAGCAATAGAATTCATATTGGAGAAGTGATGTAGTACTCAGAAGATTGCCGTCAATTTTCAATGCGATGATTTAACCCCTATTCATATATCGAATAATTTCAGAAATACTTTTTTTTGAAATACCGTACCTGCTTTACCTCTCCAACCAAGCCTCATCTTAAGTACAAAACAAACGATGATTGTGTTCTTATTGGTCTATTCGTCAAACTTAATGTTTTCCTGGATGAAGATTCTAAAAAATAGATAATTAAAATTAGTTTGAATATTACACGATTCAAATACAGCGCAATGAGAAGGCTGTTACTGAATAGACCGTTTGGGAAGTAATCCAATTTTTAGAATATTTTTCAGATTTATATTTTCACTTACTTATCAAGTGAAGATGAAGCTTACAGAAATTTCAGTGTCTATGCATCAATATTGTATCGGGATCGGGCCTAATAATTTTTCTAGTTGTTTACATCCGTCATCAGCAACAAAACGTCAGTAAGCAATGTGTGATGCAGGGTTTAAACCTGCTCAGGACGCATCAAGTGACTAAACTGTAAAGTCAAATTGTGTTTAAAAATTATGTAAATGCACATACAAAAATATCCTTGACTCCTGCTATCTTGCTATTAAACCATGCAGTTTTTGTTGGTTTAGAATGAGATGGTGAGGGCAGGACAACCTGTGGCCTTCAAAAGTTAGCGATGAGCGAAAAATTAAGAAAAAAAATTGATGTACAATTTCATTGAGCTCAGTTTTTAAATCGGTTTACCTTTGGATTTCAGAGATTAATGGACCTCGCATCTTATTACGGGTAGACTTAACCCTATTCATACATCGAATAATATCAGAAATACTTTTTTTGAAATACCGTACCTGCTTTACCTTTCCAACCAAACCTCACCCTAAGTACAAAACAAACGGTTGTTGTATTCTTATTGGTCCATTCGTCAAACTTAATGTTTTCCTGGACGAAGATTCTAAGAAATAGATAATTAAAATTAGTTTAAATATTACACGATTCAAATAAAGCGCATAGACTAGACTGTTACTGAACAGACCGTTTGGGAAGTAACATAATTTTTATGATATTTTCAGATTTATATTTTCACTTACTTATCACTCCTGATGAAGCTTACAGTAATTTCAGTGTCTACGCATCAATATTGTATCGGAAACGGGCCTAATAATTTGTCTAGTTGTTTACAACCGGCATCAGCACCAAAAGTTAGTAAGCAATACGTGATGCAGGGTTTAAAGTGACTAAACTGTAAAGTCAAATTGTGTTTAAAAATCATGTAAATGCACATACAAAAATTGGATAAACGTCTAAGAAAAAAAATTGATGTACAATTTTCTTGAGGTCAGTTTTAAAATTGGTTACCTTTGGATTTGAGAGATTGTAGGGACTTTTTTGCATTATAGATATATTACTCAGAAGATTGCCGTAGAATTTCAATGGGAGAGTGAAATTTCGATCAAGCAGACATCACAGACGTGGAAAAAAGTACGAGCACATTAACAGAACCTTTTCGTAGACATTCGACGAGAGCTATACAGACCGCTCGCAGGTACGGTCTGCGCTCAAATCGCCAAAAGGAATGTCAGAGACAGCCGGGCGAAATAATTCTTTCTGGGCTCAAACACCAGACCCAACTCGACGAAAAGGACAGTTTGGAATAAGGAAAGTTTACGAGTCACAAATGGAAAATCATCCCAATTCCAAGAATCGACTTCACGGACATTCGACCTCAACCGCCAGATGCGAGAGCTATGAATCAGATCCTCGCACTTGATCTGCGCTCATCGCACCTACATGAAGAGGGAGTGTGTAGCAAAGAAGAAACGGTCATGGGAAAAAATTCGTTTTGGGCTCCAGTAAATAACCAAATTTGACAAAGCTGATCCTTTCGGAATCAGGAAAAATGCGAACACACAGAAAGCATTTCAAACCCAGACCACTCCTGCACGAATGATTGCTGTAGCGCTCTAATACTTCAACCAAATCATGAGACTGCTCAATTTACTTTTTCGTCTTACATTGAAACCACCAATGTTAATGAAAATTGTTAAGCTGAAGTCTGAGAAAAAATTTAAAAAACCCAATTATTATTAAAAGGAAACGCTTTGTTGGTTCTATTTTAAATTATTCTTAACTTAAAAACATATTCAACGACTCATATACCTATCACTCTAAAATTTTCGGGAAAAAGCATTCTCACGACGCATAGGATTACAAGTGAAAATTATTAATTTGAATTTTGAAAAAAATTTTAAAAACCCAATTATTAAATTCTTATTAAAAGGGAACGCTTTATTAGTTGGTTCTATTTTAAATTATTCTTAACTTAAAAGCATATTAACGACTTACTTAGTGCGCAATTTTCTTCCTCTATTATTATTATTATTATTACTGCCCTTAAATGGGGATTAAATGCAAAATTCAATTCCTACCTTGGTCTTTAGGTTACGCCGCCATTTTTTTTCTACAAGTCACGATTTCCGCAATTCGTTTTTGCGCATGCGCGATGGGTTTAGCGCGCTCTAGTGGTGGCGATGTGAAACCTAACACCTGGAAAGAAGCCCACGTATCAACTATCAACTATCAACTATGGCTATAGATGCATTTAACAACAAAACTATCAAGTGGGGAAAATCTTTTGTTGGTATGTCTGGTTTAACTAATAATATTGTTAGTGATTCCCTGGCAACAAAATCCAACTAAAGATTCAAATATAAAAACAATGGAAACAGCAGTGATTAAAGGACTGATGTTTAAAGGATAAATGAGGCACTTCCGGTTTGGTAAAACGTCACTTTCGAAAAAAATGAGGCACTTCCGGTAATTTTGGGAAACCGGAAGTGGGTTAAATTCAAACAGAGGTGATGTAAAAATTGCTGTATCAAGTTGGACTGGTGTTTAAAGGGTAAATGAGGCACTTCCGGATTGGTAAAACGTCACTTTCGAGGAAAATGAAGCACTTCCAGTGGTTTTGGGAAACCGGAAGTGGTTTAAATTCAATCAGAGGTAATGAAAAAATTGCTATATCAAGTTGGACTGGTGTTTAAAGGGTAAATGAGGCACTTCCGGTTTGGTAAAAAGTCACTTTCGAGAAAAATGATACACTTCCAGTGGTTTTGGGAAACCGGAAGTGGTTTAAATTCAAACAGAGGTGATGTAAAAATTGCTGTATCAAGTTAGACTGGTGTTTAAAGGGTAAATGAGGCACTTCCGGTTTGGTAAATGAGGCACTTCCGGTTTGGTAAAACGTCACTTTCTAGGAAAATGAGGCACTTCAAGTGGTTTTGAGAAACCGGAAGTGGTTTAAATTCAATCAGAGGTAATGAAAAAATTGCTGTATCAAGTTGGACTGGTGTTTAAAGGGTAAATGAGGCACTTCCGGTTTGGTAAAACGTCACTTTTGAAAAAAATGAGGCACTTCCAGTAGTATTAGGAAACCGGAAGTGGTTTAAATTCAATCAGAGGTAATGAAGAAATTGCTGTATCAAGTTGGACTGGTATTTAAAGGGTAAATGAGGCACTTCCGGTTTGGTAAAACGTCACTTTCGAGGAAAATGAGGCACATCTGGTGGTTTTGGAAAACCAGAAGTGGTTTAAATTCAATCAGAGGTAATGAAATAATTGCTGTACCAAGTTGGACTGGTGTTTAAAGGGTAAATGAGGCACTTCCGGTTTGATAAAAGGTCACTTTCGAGAAAAATGAGGCACTTTCAGTGGTTTTGGGAAACCGGAAGTGGTTTAAATTCAATCAGAGGTAATGAAAAAATTGCTGTATCAAGTTGGACTGGTGTTTAAAGGGTAAATGAGGCACTTCCGGTTTGGTAAAACGTTACTGTCGAGGAAAATGAGGCACTTCCAGTGGTTTTGGGAAACCGGAAGTGGTTTAAGTTCAATCAGAGGTAATGAAAAAATTGCTGTATCAAGTTGGACTGGTGTTTAAATGGTAAATGAGGCACTTTCGGTTTGGTAAAACGAAACATTCGGGTAAAATGAAACACTTCCGGTGGTTTAGGGAAAATCAAAAAAAAGCTAGACTACTCACAAAAGGCTAGACAACTCACAAAAGAAAAGGTTAGACAATTCACAAAAGAAAAGGCTAGACAACTCACAAAAGGCTAGACAAATCACAAAAGTAAAGGCTAGACAACTCACAAGAGGCTAGACAACTTACTTTGTAATGTTAAGTGTTAATATATTGTAACATTTATTTCCATTTTCTCGTAGAATTGCTGATTTTTAATGGTTGTTTTCAAGTCTCAAAAATCTTAAGAAAGAATCGATGGATTCATGCTGCCGATAATTATAAACCTTTTATTTGCATTATCATGTGAAAAATCGTTAAACTCAATCTAGACATAACTTTAACAAATTCAGATACATACATGATGCTTCTTGCTTTTGCTAAACAATGTTTTAAAAGATGAATTTGTAGTAAAATAATTACAAAAGTTCTCTATTTTATATTTAATAATTTTATTCCAATTCTTCTTCTCGGTCTTCAACATCCTTCAAATTCAACAACTCCATAACACCTTTTCCTTTCGTTTCAGTTCGAATTAGATCGTCAATTTCCCTGTAGCAGCCTGGATCGCATAAACAAATCTAAAAACAAATGTTCAAAATATTTAGTTAAAAAAAAATCTGTTAATAAACTACATACCAAATCTAATCCATTGGCACTCCAATTCTCCGATTCAAGTTTAGACGCAAGTTTTATAACTTTTTCCTTCAATCGACGCCCCTCTTTAGCCGGCAAAACAATCTTCAATCTCATCTGTGCCCGTTCAATATTCATCACCTCTTTTAACTGCTTTATAACATCCAATGCCTATAAAAAAAATGGCCAGTTAAATCAACGAAGAAATATTAATTTACAATGTAACCTGTTGTTTAGCATTTCTAGTTGGTTTCACGGAATAATGAATATCTTTCATTGCTTTTTCAATCATCGTTAAAGGGTACGGTCTTTTCGTATCCGGATTTACGCATTTATCAGCCACAGTAGTTGCAATGTCTTTTAATGTCGAATCCAATTGCGCGTGCCTTTCCCTTTCAGACACTTGTAGCTCTCCTTTCGTTAAAATCTAGTTTTTAAAAAATAATATATGAGCAAAATCAACTAAAAATTTTATAAAATTAACACGTAACCTCTTTACAAATTTCTGTCTGATTATCAGTTCCAAATATCTTCGCCAAGTCTTCTTTTTTTGCTACTTGCCCTTTGGAAACGTTCAAAAAAACTGTGTGAGTTTGGAGCACTTCATCAAGATCTTTCTCCCTTAAAAAAAATGTAGATGAGTGAATGTCGTGTTAAAAGTTACGTAATAAATACATACACATTATTCCTCCATGACACAACTTTGTTTTTATAGCAAGCGATTTCGAATCGTTTACCTCCCTTTTTCATGCGAACGATGGCAACGTTCGTTAAACGGATTTGATTTGTAGGTGTAAAAATAGACATTTTTCAAATATTTGCGAGACGTGTCAAGTTTCTATAAAATGCCTTTACAGATTGTCAAGATCCCTCATCTTCTAACGATCCGAGAAGCCATGTTTGACACCTGACGTGTACACGCCCGAGTTGATAATTTACGACCTCTTACGAGGAATTCTGAAATGATTACAAATATTTCTCACTGCGCATGATCATGATTCATTCCGATCCCGCCCCTCACTTCCGGTTTTAAACTTCCGTACCGACTGAAGCAAAGCATAAATTGAATCTTAATTATGGCTAAGGAATATGACCATTTATTCAAACTTTTGATAATTGGGGACAGTGGTATGTCACTTTTGTATTCACCGTTAAACTATTCAAATTTAATGTTGAATGAGGGCGTGAAAGTTGAATTTAAAAGTGGTGAACTCTCGACTTGACACTGCTCTCGTTAGATATGTCGGTCGTGAATTTAAAAAATATCCATATTTTTGGAAGAAGTTTTAGAAATATTTGAATATAATTCTCCATATTTTTTGTCATTCCAGGAGTTGGTAAAAGTAGCCTTCTACTACGTTTTGCTGATAACACGTTTTCGGGTAAAATTTAAAAACTTGTATTTATTATTAATTCCTTCCTGACGTTTTTAATTTATTTTTAAGGAAATTACATAACCACAATCGGCGTAGATTTTAAAATAAGAACAATTGAAGTAGACGGAGACAAAGTTAAGCTACAAATCTGGGACACTGCAGGCCAGGAACGTTTTCGTACAATCACGTCAACGTACTTTTTTTCCTTCCCAACAAAAAATTCAAATATAATGACTCAATTTTATTTACACAGGTATTACAGAGGTACACACGGTGTTATTGTAGTGTACGACGTAACTAGTGGCGAATCTTTTGCGAATGTAAAACGGTGGTTACATGAAATTGAACAGAATTGTGAAGTAGTAAATAGAATATTGGGTAAGGAAGGAAACAAAACCGCGTGAATATTTTTAATGTAGGTAATTGATAAATTATGTTATAGTTGGAAATAAAAATGATGACCCTGATCGGAAGGTTGTAGTAACTGAAGATGCGCAAAGGTTTGCTGATCAAATGGGAATTATGTTATTTGAAACAAGTGCCAAAGAAAATATTAACGTTGAAGAGGTGAAATATACACTACAAATGTTAATAAATGACAGATTAAAGGAGTTTTATATTTCAGATGTTTAATGCGATAACAAAACTGGTGTTAAAAGCGAAAAAAGACCAAAAAGAGAGGCAACAGCAACGGCACGAGGACACAGTTAATTTGGCTAAAACGGAAAAACGAGGGAAAAAACGATGTTGTTGATAAGTTTGGGTAAATAATTTAAAAAATTAAGATTTTTCATGTGTGAAACTTATTGTTTTTATTATTTTATTTTTAAGAGTTGGACTGGGTTATAATTTTATTACTGTATCAAAAACAGTGAGAATAACAATCCATTCATTTTTTCTGTTTTTGCGCGTCAAAGCAGCAAAAAAAAATCTTGAGGATTAAACCCGTATCGTGACTGGAAAGACATAAAACATTGCTTAAAAATGATAAAAAAAAATATCATAAGATTAGTTTAAATGTCTGTGATTGTTTTGTTATTTGAAGTTAAAATATAAAAAAAAAATGAATTTTCTATTTGTTGTAAATAACTCCCTTACCATTTAGTATTTACTTCCTTTTATCTCTTTTATCCCATAATCAGAAAATTTAGTAATCATTTCCACTTTCCCCTTGTCCTAATAAATACATTCAACTCAATAAACTCTGTAGTGCCATTTTTTTTAAAACTTAACTATGGAAAACAATCAAAGGCCTTATTCACGATACTACTTAGGACAAGGTGCAAGTGAAGTTTCATTTTTATCAACTCCTTTCCTTAGATAACATTATCTGTAAGTTGATAGACCTTTGTGTAATTCTGATACAAGTGGGAAATGGAACGAAAAGATAGGTCAAAATGTAAGGCGAATAGATGTCCTGTTTAGAATGCTAGTTTTGAAATATTAAATTTTATTGTTAATATTTGGTATTCTAAGCCAAATTCCTTTGAAATTGCTTCGTTGCTTTGAGCTGTTTGTAAAAAAATATTTTTACATTCCATATTTTCGGTAATGTATTTAGTGAAAACGCATTTTAATACTTTATTTGAAATTTTTTTATTTAGTGAGCTTGTAGACATTTGCAAAATACTTTAAACCTATAATTTCTAGTAAGTCAATGAATTTTTTTTATCAACACCAGAAAAAATAAACGATTCTTTATATAATTTGTTAGACTATCAATTCATTAATACTGATTGCATTTTTTTAATGGCAGTTTAAAACTCTTTAAGTGCGCTCTCGCTCTTCTCTTCGCGTTTTTTGGATTGAAACATTCCACCTGCGATTAACCCGTGTGCAGTATTGAACAAATTAATTGGACTTTTGCCATCAGTAATTAAAGTTGATTGAAGGCCCAAAGATTGGAGAAGTTTCATCTGGAAAGCAAAGTGTTCAAGTAAACAAAAAGTGAAAGGGAAGTTAAAAATTACCTCCATTTCAGGACCGGAAGTTGCAATTGCCTTGATCGTATCAGCTCCAATTGCAGAGACTGTGCGTTGAAATTTATCAATTTCAATTTCAGCCATTTCCTTAGCTTTTTGAACTTCCAGTTCATTTTGCTCTCTGACATATTTAATTTCGGCTTCCCTTGCAAAGTTAAGACGCGTCAATTCTGCTTCCTATACAAGAAAAAATTTTTAAAACTAGAATTTAAATTAAATATATTTTAACAATTTACAGTTTCAATATTAGTAGCTTGTGTCTTCAATTTGGATTGTTCTACAGCAGCTTCTCCTTCAATTCTAGCTGCCTCAGCACGAGACTGAGCTTCAGCTTTAGCCTGTCCCGTGCTTTCAACTGCAGCACTATTGGCTTGCAATTCAAGTAACTCCTTTCTAGCTTTTTCAGCTTCAGCTTCATCAGTGATTCGTTGACGTTCCAAGCGACCTTTAGCGGCTTGTTCGACTCTTTGGGCTTCGTGACTACAAGCAAAAGAGAATGTTAATTTTTATTCCGATTATAAAGTTAATTTTAAGGTACCGTGCAGCAGCTTCCTGAGAATTGGTTGTGATCTCAATAGCAAGTTGAACAGATTTTTGTAATGAATCACGTGTGCGTTGATCAACAGGCTCAACACTTTGAATATCAATACTTGTGACGACTAGATTATTTTGGGGGAAGGTGAAAAGTTTGCGAATTTTTTGATTTTCGTCCACACCAAACACTGAAGTGCGAATTATTCTGGCAGAATTCTAAAAAAAGTAACATATAAATTAAGTTTTTCATTAATTTTTTTTTACACGTTACTTTATGAAAATCATCGAATTGAACACTCGCAACAGCGCCTCGAATTCTAGATGCGATTGCTTTGCAAGCATCACCAACGAAATCGGGAACACTGAATAATTTTGCGGCTTCTAGATCAGTTTTGGTACCATAATCAAAATGCCTATAAGAAAATTTTAATTAGCTTCTTACAACTTTATATTTAAGGTGCAATTACCAGTTATACGCCACTTGGAGTTGAAGTCGTGCATGATCCGAAGTTTCGACAGTTACAATATCCGTGCAGAAATCGGGTCCAAGTAACAAGCACAATGACCGAATTACATTTGGTTTTTTAGGTTTCCCACCAGACAAACTAAGTTGAGTAAATTGTTCGTCTGGGCCAAGCATTACAAGATCGGGTCCAAACACAACTCTAATAAAAGTGAGAAATTATGTAAACAGTTTTAAATTTCTTATACACAAACCAACCTTGCTCGCTTTTCTTTATAGTCATAAATCTGTACTGCAGCATTATGGGGAACTCTAAATGTGACAACCCTAGTTTTATCTCTTTTACCCGAAGTTCCACCAGCAGCAACACGACCCCTTTCACCACGATCGGCTAAAGGGTCGAGTCCTTTAGAAATAAATTCATCTACACTTGAAGGTAGTTCCTTAGCCCATAATTCCTCGTCCTGAGTTAACATGTAAGTTTGACCGCAAATTGCACGAACCTATTTACAAATTAGATAATAATATTAAATTGATGTAATAATTTTTATATTTAAATATCTTACTCGTCCAGTTTTTACATCCCGGACGTAAATGCCTTCATTTTCATCGAGTGGAATTGCTTCTCGCCTAGTAACGACATCTACTTCGACTGAAGGAACGTATTCACACGGCCCGCGAATTAGCCATTTATCGCCAGGTTGACGCTGAAGTTTCTAAAATCGAAACAAAAAAAATATTTAAAAAATTTTGGTGTTAGTACATTTTTAAAATTTTTACCGCTAAAGTATCTTCAAATGATTCTTTTGCTTTCAGAACGATTCCTTCACTTTCACTTAAGACATAAACGGCCTGAATCCCGGATTCCAAACGTTCTCCAGGCAAAAGGAAAAACGACTTCTCTCCTTTAACCAATTTCTTTTGCCCCAATTGTGGCTTCCCTTCTTCACCGACGGGATCCAAAATGACGCAATATTCACGATTGGTAAGTGTAGTTATCTGAATTTCATCTAAAATTTCTTCGTACACATCCGGGATGTACGTGTCACACTCCTTCATAGTGACCAACCATTCTTCACCATTTTTACGCCGTATACCAAATTCATCCGTGAATGTCTTGGTTGCTTTCACGTGTAATGCAGTCTATGAAAAATACAAAATTGGTTTATAAGATAATTTGTATTGAAGTTATACATTTTTAGTACCTTCTCGGTAAGTACGTAAGCATCAACAATATCAACAACCTCTTCTCTTGCACCGGGTAAGTAGGCTCCCACACGTTTAACCAACCATTCTTCACCAGTGACTCGTTGTTTACCATCTCTATCTACAGTTTCCATACACGCCCTTAACCTCAACGCTTGATTAGGTTTGATAACGGTGGCTCGAATGGATTCAACTACTTCCTCTTCAACTTTCGGAATGTAAGTACCTATTGTTAAGAAAATTAGAGAAAGTTAAAAAAAAACAAGTACCGAAAATTTAAGTTTAGCAATATGTCATTATCACGTTAGTGCTATTTGCACCACTTCCAAACGAACAAACTAAAGTGAAAAATACCAGTGACGCGTGAATCCCTACCAGGTCCTTCGAAAAGCCATTCATCTCCGGCAATTCTTTTTACAACTCGGTCCCCTTGATCTTCAGCGCCGCGTTTCACTCCTTTATCATCGAAATCTCTAAGCGCTCGTATTCTTAGGGCCGTGTTTGGAGCGACGACTTCGAGTCGTGTCACTTTGCGCGAAACTTCTTCACCGGGGTAAAGTGGAAAAGGGTCTTGTTCCAAGCGGATTTCGTGATCTGCGTGACGAAGTTTTACTTGTCCGACATTGTCGTATCTAATAGTGCCATCGTCGCCTCTAATAACAGGGTTCTGTACTATGCAGTAGAAACGTGGTGGTACGATGATCATCTTTTCCGGACCCAATAAAAGTCTAAAAAGTGAAATCCATGTATAAGTTTTTGGAAAATGAATGGTAAATATTTACTTTTCGTTGTCATGTCGGATGTAGGTTTTGGGTCCAATTTCAACTCTGGTGACATTGGTGGTTTGATCGAGGATGTGGACATAGTAATGCGGCGGAATTCGGATAATTTGTTCATCTCCGGCCGGGCTTGGAGCTTTTTTCGTTGTCGCCATGTTCGTCGTTCACCTGCAAAACGTCAAGTGCGCGATAAGAGTTTCGTCTATCTGAGTTTCAAGTGTTTTCGCCACGATTACACCAGATTGCACCACACCGTTAAGCTAACATGAATCATGTAATGAATTTGGTGTGGAGGCTAAGGGGATTTCCATAGTTTTGCCGGATATTAAAAATTCAAATTTTGTTTCGATTTTTAAAATACTTTTTCACGGTTCTGTATATTGAGACGTACTCAAAATAATTCAGTGTGTTACTGTTTTGAAGCTGTTAACGAGTTATCGATTTACAATCGGTTGTCATGCAGTTTTCCAAGCGATGTTTGTCAAGAAAACCTTGAAAAAAACCACGCCCATTAATCATCATGCACCACCTTTAATAGTCTGCAACGCTGCATGGTGGTGCCATCTCGTGGCTTAAAGTGATAAGTAAATCTTTATGTAGTATTTATTTACATAATTATATAATTTACAAACACTAAAAAAAGAAGGAGAAAATTGTACTAATATAAAGTATCTATGACCTAAATAATTCACAAAATTTCGCGTTGACTGCTACTGACCTCTAGCGGTATAAAACTGCAAACATCGATATATTTTATCGGAATATCGTCTTCGGTGCCTCCACGCTGTTATATTTAATGCACTTGTATTATAACAATGTTTAATTTCAAGAATATTCCTTTCCCGACTTCACATTCGCCCGTCCAGATTGATCGACCGTAAGTGCATTAAATATTGTCAATGCTAACACATTTAATCATTGTCATTTTTGACCAGAATGGTGATTCAGCAAGCACCTAAAGTTGGCAACAGTGATGGATTAACAAATCCGCATATCGACGTTAGATATAATTCAACGATTGATGACACAATGAATACCAAATCTTGGGAGTTTGAGCCTGACAATTTAAACACGAAAACAAATGTTCACGAAGAGATGGAAAACTGGGTACGTTTTTCCATGTTTCAACTTATAACCATCATGTTAAAGAAACCAATCTTTATACAGGAAAATACATTTCACATGAGGCCGTTTAACTTAAATAATTTTCCTTGCGGACAAGCCACTTACAGATCAACTCATCGATCGCAATCAGTTGCAATGCACCGCGCACGGTAATATTTGTGCTGTTAAACTAAAGTCCGATGCTAAAAAAAATTTATTTACAGAATCGGTTACGTTAGCAGCACTGCAAAGTCATTGGAAATACTTCGGCAGAGTCTGCAGAAGAATATAAATAAAGAATTTGACGATATTATTAAAAAATATATTGACGTAAGAGCCTCTAACACTCATTAAAATTCATTAATCTCAACTGAAATGTTAATATAGAAATTTTTCAAACCTGGAATTGAGAATATCAAGAAAAATAACGGAGCAAATGCAGTTTCTGACGAACACGTACAAACTGTGTGCCGACAGATGTTGGAAGAGGTATGTTTTTCGTTGAAAAAAAATGCAAAATTTTTATTCGGTTTACTTCCAAAGGCGAAAAAAATGTACACGTTGTCGCATACACGAGGAAGCACGCCAATTGGTGACAATTCGGATTCCGAAGTTGGAAGCCAGCCTGAACTGAAATTCGGCCGACCTTTTTCAAGGGTAAAAGGTTTTGCTGATAAAAGAGGAAAGGTGAATTTAGAATAGAAGCTTACCTTGGATGGACCACCAGCCAGATTTATTGCAGTGAATCCTTTTTTTAATATTTCGTGATATTAAAATATCATTCTACGTTTTAGAGCCCGTTAATGAAGAAAAGGAAAGATTCCGATACGGATTCGGAAGCGAGTCAAATTCCCATAAAGCCTGTTAAGAAGAAAGGTCGACCACCTTTGCATTTATCGGGCGGAATTTCTGGGTAAGATAATAAAGTGTAAAAAGATTTTTGTGTAATTTTGAGCGTTGTGAAACTAGGCGTTCGACACCGTCGAAGAAAAATGAACCGGTGAAGCGAGAAGGACCAAAAGTAAGTTATTTATAATTTTTTTGTTCTTTTAATTAAATTTAATGTAATTATTTTTTAAAGTGGAATCCCGATAGATTAACAAAAGACCTCTTATTCGTAATGGGAGCACGGGCTAATAAGTACAAGAAATCAAACTTAAATTCAATGTAGGAAATACACAATTCAAATCTATTTCAGGGCTTTAGGATTTGGACAAACTCGTGGACGTTTATATATCAAACACCCTGAACTTTTTAAATATTGCGGTGATGCTGATGACAAACAGTGGCTTTACGAAAATAACTTGATGCCAGCGACTGGCGGGAAAGCTTACATTTTAATTTTAAATGACATTCAAGAACTTGCAGAATCGGAAGAATATCGGTACATATTTATTAAAATAAATTTTGAAATAAATATTAATTGGTGCATTTTATTTTAGAAATATGCCGGGAATAATGTTAAACGAATTATCAGGGTTTCATCCACCAGATTATATGCTAGAAAAAATGAAAAATTATATGAACACAGTGCGCACTGATATTCCAGGAAAAAAACACAGAGGCCGACCGTTTGCATCATTAGAAAACACTGCTGAGACAACCAGCAACGAACAAGTAAATTTTGTAAGTAAAATTTGAAGCATTAAAAAGAAAAGACGTGCACACTTAATATTTATTTACAGATATCAGTACCATTGGGAAACGATTTTACAAACGCGAGTCCTGCAAGTACAACAAGCGCCGTTAAACAAACAGACTTAGTTAATTTTTAAATTCATGTTTTTTTAATGTAACAAAATTGTCTAAAAATAAAAATAAAATTTCAGAGTTCGGGTCCTGGATCTCCCGCTGACGAACTTGATTTACGCGACACTGATCCATCTCCGAGTCAAGCTTCTCCTTTTCTTATATCAATGGGTTTGGGTGACGTCAGTCCAGCAAACGATGTTTCTCCATCAACGTCCGAATTGAATGCAGTGTTGGAAACAGATGAACCGCCTCTATCGGCGCCGTTTGATATTGGCGATAGTCCATAACTTTTTTTTTCTATTTAACATCGCTTTATTTTTTTATTACTATTTGAAATCTCATCATTCATTACGGGACGTTTCATCTGCGCTTGATGATTGGTCACATCACGAATCCCGGATATCTAAGATATAATGCAAATTTTTATTTAAATAATTTTGTTATTTAATTTCTTACAGTTATTTGAAATGGAATCGTTGTTTCTGGTTTGCAAGGAGATTTAATCAAATCTACAAAACGTTGGCTTCCTTGCCAAAAAAGTATCATTCGTATTGTACATGCTTGACTCCACGTTTCTCCTAAGGCAGGAACCAGGAACGCTTTACCATCATTTTTAAATTTTGTGGTCATATGATTAGTCACAACGACCTAAGGGAAAGATGTTTTTAATAATTTACGATTCACTTTCAATGAAATTGAAAATTTTACAGCTAATTTATTTCTCGTCGCAATCTGAATCAAATTTTGAGATATTTCCGTTAAAATTCGGGTTCGGATGTTTATTTTTTGATCAAACTGTACACGAAAAGGAAAGGCGATGCTGTCAATTGTAATTAATCGAATCTATAACAAAAATTACAATATAATTGTAAATTTTTTTTTAAAAATGTATTTCATCTTTATACCGAAGGATGTAATGAGATAAAATCAGACAATAAATTAATTGTTGCTATCAGTTCGCAAGAGTTATGACATCTTTGGTAATGAATTTTTCCTAATATTGAGTCAGTAGTGAAGTTTTTAGCGGCAAGCATCACTTCTGTAAAACATAAAATTACATTTAAATGGTTGAAAATGGCTTTAATTTTGTTCGAGTACCAGATTTATTTGATTTTTCTGCATTATATTGACAGTGTTTAATTGCCGCACCAGCGATTTGTAATAATCTGTCAATTGTAAAGCCTCCCTCCGTGTCAATGTAAAGCGCTTCTCCTCCGACCCCACCGCACACTTTCGGGATTTGCACGTCGACGCACAACTGTAAACTTTATGCCGTTAATCAATACAAAGTCAAAAGTCAGAAAATGGAAAGGAAGCTAACCACAACTGAGTTTTTCCAATCCCAGGCGCTCCACTCAACTCGGTTAATTTCGACAGGGGAATTCCTCCTTCAAGCGCGGTATCCAATTTTTGAGAAAAAGTGATGATCGGTGAGTACTGATTTTCTTCTTTCGATAAATCGTGTAAAGTTACAACTACAGATTCAGGCTCATTTGGTGGAAACACTTGATTTAATAGCGAAACTGCTTCGCCTAATGAAATGCTTAATTCTACATATTCAGTGAAAATTACTGGTTACAAAATGGTCACAGAAAATATTATAAAATTTCACCGAACCTTTACTTAAATCAAGTGGAGTTTGATTTTTTAAATCATCGGCAGCATCATAACCATTCGTAAATAATTTATAGCGAAGTGTTGCTGGTATCGGTAGGGTACTTAAAGATCGCTGCATGCCCGTGTCCGCCATTACGA
Organism: Pachymerium ferrugineum; assembly: GCA_034686365.1. Taxonomy (NCBI): domain Eukaryota; kingdom Metazoa; phylum Arthropoda; class Chilopoda; order Geophilomorpha; family Geophilidae; genus Pachymerium; species Pachymerium ferrugineum. The sequence continues at coordinate 39,360 of JAQGAS010000356.1, read as the reverse complement.
AAAGGCGGGATATTCAAAGGTTGGAAATGACCAAAATGTAACAAAAATAAACGAGGGTCTTTAGCTTTGAGTAAATGTAAACAAATTTATTATACCCTACTTCATTCTTATTTTTAAATATTCATTGCTACAAAAAGCAAAAGACAACTATTAAATGTAGTATTGATTTATAACCAGTATAAAGATAAATATTTATAGTTCTAAGCCATAGAAATGACGTATTCATCACTGCCCAGACTGCAGTCTACTGGACTTGGTTGCATTGCGTCACCAATTCTGGCTGATGCTAAGTCATTGCAGCGAACTTTTTTAAAAAATTGGTCATATAAGCTTATAACACGTGACTTTTTTGCAATTGCAAGAGTGTTAAGAGTGAATTGAGGGAATTTAAATTGTTGTTGATAGCAGTAGATGCAAATGGGTCCTTGAGTTTTACAGCCACTTAATTAAAAATAACTACAATTGCGACGGAAGAAACAAGCTAACTGAGATTTATTATTTTTCTGTCCATTTTGTTGACAGTCAAAAGCTTTTGTCCTCTGCTGCTTTACGGTTTCGTTTTTTTCCCAACCGAAAAACAACTTCAAGAAGTTAGGGTGAAAACAAATCTATAAGCTTTATTAGATTTTTTTTATAGCAACGCAATTTTATTTTCTGTTTGAAACTTGAATTAAAATTTTAACAACATGCGTGTGGCGATCAATAGCCACGATATAATTTGAAATAACAAGATAGATAAGATGTGGGCTTTGTGTAAACAGATTGTGTTACACTTTATTTTATTATCTGCTTATGTAAAAAAAAATTTAAAAAATATTAATAAAGCTCATTTCTAATGAATAATCTTGTCAAATCTGTTCAGGAAAAAGTTCAATATAGAATTAACTAAAGTGACAGAAATTCCAGTGTAATGCAACTAAAACAGCACTTCAAAACCCATTAGGAGAGTCAACACACTGCTCTATTGAAGAAAGACAATACGAATTATGTTATGTTTTGGCCTTTTTAAGTCAAGGACGTTTTTTATTTTTAACATTTTACAATTTGATAAAGTAACAAAAACAGGAAGTGAATAATAATTTGCATTAAAACAGTAATGGTGATGCTGATGCAACTTGGTATTTGACCGGGGAGACATCTTGAGACGTACTTAACATCATTTCGTTTTTGTCACATTATCCACATTCAAAGAAGTTTCATTACATAAATATTGCGTCGTTGTTATGACAGGTTTCACATGCCAAAACTCAAAATGCTTCGAAGAAAGATGAATAATTTTTTCATTCCCTACCTTGAGATGAATAGCCTTGGAAATTAAAGGCAACTGGAAATATGTAATTTTAAAATTAAGCTTCAATTTTCGGAATTGCCATTCACTTTAATGACTATAATTTTTTCCATTCTTATGTCTCTTCAAAACTTAAAAGTCACTGTTTGATTTATTTTTGATTTAATGATTAGGTGATTGCAAAATAACTTAATTTTGCAAAATGTCAGTAAACTTTCATGAATCTCTCTCCAAGGGGGCCTTTTCATACCTTATAATTTTCTGTGATGTTATCCTTGAAATTGAAATGCCAAAATCAAAATTTTTCGTTGAAATTGCACGTCTGTCTGCTTTAGGCCTAACTCCTTTTCAATAAAATCGATATAAAAAAAGTTTTAAGAACATCATTTTATTGAAACATATACTTTCATGCACATTATCAACGGCTATAAATACCAAATTACTATTTACAACCAAAACCAATCGCTAAATTGTCGTGCTTGCGGTTTGCACAACCCGAACATTAAATTTAACACGACTTATGACGTCATTATAGTCCGCACTTAATTTTTTCCCGTTATTTCTCGCACATAATAAAATGTTTTTAACTTCTTCTCGCATTTCTTTCGACACGACCAAGTAAATAAAAAAATCAACAAGCGCAAAAATTGCATGATCAAATGAAAAGAAGAGAGAAGCCATTGTGAAAAGATGTCGCTCATCGGTGAAGAACCCGGAACCGGAAGAAATGAACAATTGGATCGGCAGGTAGATAAAAATGGCGAAAAATACGTGAACGAGACACGATACTGTTGATACTATGTCAACTCGTAAACGTCGGCGAGGGCGTTTCCGTTTTCTTGATGGTTGAAGTGTAGGAAGTTGAGATAAAGGATTTATTGGTTGAGTAGTGTTTGTGTTTATGGCCGCAAACAGAATGCGAGCGTAGGAGTAGCCAACAAGGATGAAATAAATTATAAAAGGAACTCCGCTTATAACTTGAATTATTTGAGCGGAATTCGTGTAACCATCTAAACAAACGATGCTGGGATTTTGGATTGAAAATTTGATAAAAGTAAATAAGATGGTTGTAGTACAAGGGAACATCAGCCAGATTAAAAGACGACGTCGTCTAAGCAAACAGTTGGTTTCTAAAATAAAAATAGATAAAATGTAGTTTTATTCTATTTCTAGCGGCTATTATTTTAAAACTAATTCAAACTACAAAAAGGAAAAGCAAAAAAATTGAAAACTTACTGCAACAGACAGTCAAATATCTCAAGTAAGTGACGACACAATAAATGCCTGAAGACAGCACGTGACCACCGTATTGAAACACATCTTGGACTATACACACACAAAACGGCGGGTGCGTGCGTCGGATAAAGCAAAACATCGCCAAGATTAACCGGAACTGCAACAGCAACAACCACAATGTTGACAAAAGCTTCGCATGACAAAAGTCCGTTACACAAAGTCCACAATCGTCTATTTCGTCGCACACTTAGAAGTAAAGCGCCGTTGAAAAAAATGCCTAATAAAAGCGTTATTAATAGAATGGTTACATCAGTGATTAAAATGAGTGGTGGCAAACTGTCTTCTGACTTAGGAAGAAATGACTCGGAGAGCTTTGTCGCGTTCAACTTGGACCTCATCGTTGGAAAGCGTGATTCCAAATCGGACGCCGAGGATATAATAGAAAGCGGGTTAAAACGCGTCATACCTGTTGCTATAGTTACTTGTTTCAAAGAACGTGCCCGGTTTTTTTTTTTTTTTCTTTTTCAATTTAGTTTGGAAAAATTTGATGTAAAAGAATTATATTTGATTAAAAATGACATTTTGCATTGAAATTCACTTATATTTTAACGGGTATAACAAATATTAGTACATATAAAAATATAAATTTGTAATTTCTAGTCATATTTAATATAATTTTAGGCGCAGGATGTTATATAAAAACGTATTGAAAAAATTGTAAAAAAAAAAAAATTGAAAAGCGCCGCCTGACAACAATGTGGTGTTACACTGCATAGCACTTTTAGTTGGCAGTGAAGCCCACTCGCTTAAATTACTGTTTATTTTTTCACCTAACACGAAATAGCTTTCACTAGTGAATAATGGATCATTAATGGTGACAAAACCGATTACAGTGTCTGTCATTGATCTCAACATCGTTTTGATGACGGGTGTAACATGACTGAAAAGAATCTCCCCACTTCCCCTTTAAAAGTTAAATAAAAAATTAAGAAAAGGAAATAAATATCCTTTAAAAGAAAAAAATAAGGTGTATTAGCTGTATCAACGCAGCGCGACCTCTGGTGACGTTATTTTAAAAGAAAATGTTCTTACCAACACAAGGCGACGCAAGGGCATGGATTTTTATACATGGAAAAAAGGAAACGGGAACGGAAGTGACATTTAACTAGACTGTGATTGGAGCTGAAGTTACGCCCACCCTATTTCACTTTGACGCCCGTATAAACTGACCTCATGGTGATTACAAATACACGGCATAAGGGCCAAATAAGACGAAAGGTGGCGTGTGCAAGTTTTTTGATGAGAGGAAAGTGAGCGAACTACGAAAACCTGCAAAAATGGCGGTCAGTTTTAACTAATTATTTTTGCTTTTAAAATTATGTCACGTAATATTATGAAGAAATACAAACGAGTCTTTTATTTTCAAGGTCGTTAGTTTAAGTTTTTTTTATACCTATGTAGTTTAGTTTCTTATTTAATTTTTTTTTTAAATGGGTTAATTATGTGTAAATATCAAACATTCTCTACGGATACGTTCGTTGGCTTGCGTGCAGGGTTGACCTCCTTTACAGGGAGTTCGAAAAAAGAAAAGAGAGAAATTATTTTTTATGTAAATTAGTATACACTTTTTATTAAGAAAAGGTAGTGAGAAATCAAATTTCCGCGAAATGTTCAAAACGGATTATAAATACGTCATAAAATAATTATTAATGAATCTCGTTCTACATCCTGATTATGATTACCAGCATCTTTTGTTCCGGTATAATAATAAGAACGAACATGATAAAAATCTTAAAATGTATTTTTACATGACCCGGATGAAACAATTCTTTTGTGGCATCAGGGTTTTAAAAACTAGAATTTTCTTTTACTCTGTAACGGAAATGGTACCCCAAAGAAACCTCATTAGTTCTTCCAATTTTGGTATCAAAAGATTAACTCTTGGCAACACTCAAAAAAGGATGTTCATTTTGCGATAATTTGATTTTCCCGTGAAATGAATCATGTGACATCTTAATGACAAATTTAAATTTTATTTTTAAAACATCTTGAAATATAAACTCGATTGTTTTTAAAATCTTCTGATATTTATCAGCTGTAAGTGACCAAACTAACAAGGTCATGGTCGTCACGCGCGCTTTCTAAAGTGTTGCATAATTTTTTTCTCACTTTGCAAGCCAATTAATTTTATTTTTTCATCTTTTAAAAAATAATCTGGGAAGGGAATATTAAGACTAACAATAACAATTTTTAAAAACACAAAAATTTTATTTCGCTTTAAAATAATTAGTAAATAAATACACTCATAAAACGCCATCTATTGTTGTCATAATGCAGCCGTCATAAAACAAAAACATATTCATGGACAAAAAGAACCATAAAACTATTCATAGCCCGCAAAACATTGACAATACATTCAGAATCCCAATTCATCGAGAATGAATTGCACGCGACATTTGGACGACTTTGTCCTTTCACAAGTAGAGCGACACCTTTTGCGCCGTCATGCTTTTCTCTTGGGTCAAGGAGAAAAGAGGTTCCGTTATGAAAAGACTCGTCTCGCTGCACCCTTAGGCCACTTCCGGGTATGTTGGAATTGTGTCCTTTCAAAGCCCCCTCACTATTTCATAGCCTCAAGCTGAAATATCTTGAAACGACCAATCACCACGGCCAAGGTCAAAAGCCTCTTCTTCAGGTAAAAATTCGGAAATAAACCTGTCAAGGTTAAACCGTAGTGAGCATTTCTCGTGGAAGTACCTCAATTCTGGTCGCTTCACTTTAATTTTTTCTATTTATTTTTTTTTTATTCTTTTTTTATTTTGAGGTAAGATTTTTGTCTGTCTGCTTGTCTGTATTTTTATTTATCCTTGGTAGGTTAAATTTAAAGGATTCTAACCTGATTTATTTTTAGAATTGGGAAACTAATTATAGTAGATTTTTGGTCTTTAAGAAAAAAATCTTTTCCGTCTTATGGAATCTAGATTAAATGCATAGGAAATCAAAAAATTACAAAATTTAATGTGAACCTTAAACCGGAACTGACATTACGTCATAAAATTTCCATATTGTTATTTAGGCCTAGTATAACCTGATTTATTTTCGCCCATTACTCCACCCAATTAAATGCATCTATTGATCCGTTTCTTGCATCCCTTGATTTCAGGTGACTATGAAATCAGCCTATTGGTATGTATCGATGTTGGTGGTTGCTTTTGTGTACGTCTACGTGACAGCAATTCAATACGTAAGAGGATTTCAGCTGGACTGGAATTATCATAAATATGATGAAATGACAAATGTCCTTATCGAGTTGAATCGCGCCTACCCTAATCTCACGTCCATCTATTCCATTGGGAAATCTGTGAAAGGTAATATGCCAAAAAGGGAAAAAAAATAATATTTTTGAAAGGAAAAGGGACCGTTAAACTAGGCCTTCCCGGAAGACATTTAATTTGTGATAAAAACTTCTTAGAAGTTGTTAATTTTATTTTTTTCTATTTCGATTTTCAGGATTCCTATGATGGCTACAATGCAGTTTGTCCTGTCTTCCTAATATTTATTTATTTTTTTAATTTTTGTGAATATCTTTTGTATATTTTTTAAATGTTGTGTTTACTTTTTTTATCGTATAAGAAATAAACTTAGTAATAAAAAAATGAAGTTGATAAAAGATTTAGTGCTCTGGAAAAAAAACGTATTGTGGATAAAAGACTTTTACTAAATCCCCTTCCTTCGGGTCGAAAGGTGATAAATATTTCAGGGTCGGTCACTGACCGTGAACGTGATTCATTTTAGGTTTCTTGCGTTTAGCACCAGATGGCTCCAATCCCGTCGTCTGCTTGAATTTTGTGTGTTAGTTTCGATTAACCGTTTTCTTTTTTTCTTCTTTCAGATCGTAATTTATGGGTGCTTGTGGTGTCTAAATACCCTCATCAACATGTTAAAGGAATGCCTAATGTTAAATACGTTGGTAATATGCATGGAAATGAGGTATTTTTTAAATAATATATCTTAGGCTTAAAATTAAGTTTGTTATTTTATTTAAGGCTGTGGGTCGTGAATTACTGTTACATTTAGCAGCGTATCTAGTATCAAATTACCCTAAAGATGAGTTTGTACGCCAATTATTGGATAATACAAGAATCCATTTAATGCCGTCGATGAATCCCGACGGATTTGAAGCAGCCAAAGAAGGAAATTGCCAAGGAACGGTTGGAAGGTGAAAAATTCAAAATATTTTAGAAATTTATTTAATATCACGAATTTTTTTGGTTAGCTGAGATTTTCATCCTAAATAAGAATTTTTCAATTTAACTTTTGTATATACCTGAAATTTTTTTGTTATTCTCAGGGGAAACGCGCGCGGTATTGATCTGAATCGCAACTTTCCTGATTTGTTCAAAGAAAACCGGAGAGAAGAGCAGATAGAAACGAAAGCTGTGCGCGATTGGTTATCGAAAATACAATTTGTCCTCTCTGCAAATCTGCATGGAGGAGCTCTTGTTGCCAATTACCCATACGACAATTCTGCCACCTCATGTAAGTCGATGGTGGTGGTGGGGTTTACGCACCAAAAATTCTTTAAAAAATACACAACACAAAATAAATATTCGTTTCTCTTTCTGTTGGGCGTTTGGCATGACTTTTCTGTTTTTTTTTTTTTTTTAAAACAAATTGTTTATACTTGTTTGTCAATTTTGTCTTTATTCTATCTTTTCTGTGACACTCTTGGATTTCTAGGTTCAATGCTCGAGGTTTTAATCTAAACCGCAACTTTCCTGATCCTTTCAACAAGAACGACAGAGCGCCTCAACCAGAGGCTCTCGCTGTACAAAAATGGCTGAGTGATATCCAGTTTACACTTTCTGCTAATTTACACGGGGGTGCATTTGTGGTCAGTTATCCTTATGATTCCATCCAACATAATAGTAAGTGCATGTCTACAATACCACACAATCCACTGTTTGTTTATACACCTCTTAAAAAAATTCTGTCCTATCATCTTTAACAACTTTCTCTATCCTATCAATATCCAAAACTACAAACTAGTGTAGATGAGTATTCGTCTGTGTGAATTTAAATCTGAGGAAAATGGCAAAGAAATTTGAAGATTGGAACAAAAAACAGACAAATTGTTTAATATTGTTATAGACCATTTTCATCAGAAGTTGCTGCATAAATAGGGGAATGTTAATATAAAATTGTATTTTTTTCAGTTTTCACATCTTTTTCTTCAAATCCCAATCTCACACCTGATCATGATGTATTCAAACACTTAGCAGAAGTATATTCATTTGCTCATCCCATTATGCATCGAGGAATTCCCTGTGCAAGAAGTTCACAAACATTTACCAATGGAACCACTAATGGAGCCGCCTGGTATCCACTTACAGGTTAATATTAAACATCATTTTTCCATTTACAATTTCTAACTAATGCTTCTGATATACAGGAGGAATGCAAGATTATAATTACGTATGGCATGGGTGTATGGAAATAACGTTAGAGTTGTCATGTTGTAAATACCCGTTTTCTTCTGAATTACCAAGTTTTTGGGAGGATAATAAAAGTTCACTACTTGTTTATCTTGGAGAAGTGCATAGAGGTAATAACCAATATTTAACAGCATTCAAATGCTATGAAACTAGTTTAAGCGAATTTATACTTGTGACGTCACTACGTGTAAATTAAACTCTAGTTTCTGAATGCTGTAATCGTATCCTAGCGGGGGTCATCAATTATGTATTATTTAGGTGTGAAAGGTTTTGTTACGGATGAATATGGAAATCCAATTGAAGGAGCTGAAATGAAAATAGAAGGACGGGATATTGGATTTAAAACAACGAAGTTAGGTGAATTTTGGAGGATTTTATTACCTGGAAGATATATAATGCAGGTAAAGACAGCTAAAATTTACATGTTTACACTGACTAAATTTACTTCGGTTGAAATATAGGTCGTTGCTAGCGGTTTCGAAATCAAGAAAAAAGCGTTTATAGTAGCTGATCCCCAACCCGTATGGTTAAATATTACATTATTTCGGCCATCCATGAGTGCCGAAAGTGCAGGCACAAGACCCGGCAATATAGACATAAACACAGGCACTCATCCATCGATGTTCAGAACGGTAACTAATAACCAACCCCAATATATTAAGAATGAAAGTTTTGGCGTTGAAGCGGCACCTTTTGAGGAATATGATGAACATGATATGGAGCATGAAATTTTGGAATCTGAAAGTGAAGAGTACTCTTCAGAAAACGAGCAATTGCAGCCCACATTAGATGTCGCTTCAAATGATGCAATGCGTGAACTGAGTGTTGCATTTGCAGTGTTTGTGTGTTCGGTTGCGGTATTTGCCTGATGCATGAACTTAGTAAATTGAAAGAAAGAGCACGGGGCATGAGATTTATTAGTTGTATCTAGATATTTATTTTAGTTAGTTAAAAATTGAAATATTTTTTTGTAAATAATTTTATTGTTGCATGTTTTTAAGAATGCTTTTGGTGATGGAAAATTCACAATCACCTAGTAGGTAGGTCTGAAGACCTCATTGAAAATATTCTGAATTTTTTTATTGTAAGTTTTTTAGTTTTTTTCCTAATTTTTGCTTTTATTACTCAGGAAATTGTAATCGCACTTCTGGTGTTGGGTAGCACGCTATGATTATTTTTATAAAGTATATTATTCTGTATATATAAAAAATGATTAAGTTCAGCAAAGTGAGGTGGTGGGTCATAACATTGAACCGCGCAGAATTACTAACGACTAAATAATAGCAGTAAGTGATACAATACTATTTATTTATAAAATGGCTAAATTGAACTTTCTAAAATATTTTCTTTCTAACTGTAGCCCGAGTTTGCTGCTGCTGCACCATTGATGGCTCCACCTCCTCCACAATTTCAATCCCCGTCCCTCATTCGTAATTTTCAAATTGGATTTCGAAGAATGTTTGGATGGATGGGTTGAAAGACTTTTTACCACTTTGTTATAAAACTGTATTATATTGTATCATAATAAACGAATTTATATACAAGTAGGAAATATTTTTACGACGCTTCTGCTGCTATTAAATCACGGGTGACTTGGAATGCTGCTAACAGGGACGCTAATTGGATGGACTCATTGGTACCAGATGACAAACGGAATCTAGAAATGGTTAAAATGAGGAAACTTAAAGCATAAAACATTCAACGCTCTTACTCGACATCAGCCATTTTATCAAGTAGGGATATGCGTATTTTTGATGGAAAATCGACTAAAAGTAAAGGTAAATTAAGCAACGTAACAATTTTGTTCTTTAATAATAATTACTTCTATGAACATATAAATGAACTTCAGTGAGAATGTCTTGCAGTGCTAACCCTTTGGCAGTTTTAAGTTCCTGTATTTCTGGGAAAAAATTTCTCTAAATGAAATTCTTAGAAAATAAAATATTGCAAAAATTGTTTACTTTTAAATGCGGTTGTGAAATCGTCATTCAACATCCAATTCACAATGTTTGTGATGTCTGATTTCAAAGGATGTCCGACACAGGTGTAAACATTTTCCTCGTTTACTTCATCGTACGCCATTGAAGTACTTTGGAGAATATTTAACGATTTCCTCATATCGCCAGTCGCTAGAGTTAAAATTGCTTTTTTACCATCGGTGGTTATATTCACCCTAATACAAATCGGAATAATTAAATTTGCCTTTTAAAATTCCTTAAAACCTCACTTTTCAGCTTGAATCACATGATCCAATCGGGGCGACATCTGTTCAAGCGTGAGCGGACCAAAACGAAACCGGGTACATCTAGATTGCAATGCGGGAATGATTTTAGAGAGATAATTGCAAATTAGACAAAATCGTGTGTTGTCGGTGAATTTCTCAATAACTGTTAAGTAAAATGTAATGTCAATATTTTAATAATGCATTTTTATTAACATCGTACCTCTTCTAAGTGCATTTTGAGCGTCATTCGTCATCGCATCAGCTTCATCTAAAATAACTAATTTAAATCCTGAACGGAAAATCGTTCTCGTGCTTGCAAAACTTAAAATCTCTTCTCTGACAACTTTAATTCCTCGATCATCTGAAGCGTTTAGTTCCAACACGGAAGAATTAAAATCTTTCGGCGAAAAGAGTTGTTTCGCGATTGCTAAAACCGTCGATGTTTTCCCCGTGCCTGGCGGTCCGTAAAAAAGTAAATGAGGAAGCCGGCCTTCTTTTATGAATCTTTTAACTAGATGTGTAATGCAAATAAATAAAAACTGAAAACGTGATGTATTGTAGTGTTGTACATACTTGTCTTTAGGATATCCTCATGCGATATTAAATCATTTAAAGTCTCAGGCCGATACTTTTCAACCCTATAAAATGTAACGCAGGATTAATAATTATTTATACGCTTCAATTTGTAATTTACCAAGGTAAGTTTGTTGTGTTCGCCTTGGTCGCAGCCATAACGAAAATTCCGCGCTCTTGTTTTGTTCTTGCCAGCCAATCAAAATCGTTACGATCATTTTAAACATGTCAATATCAAGAGTTTATTTCCTGAAGAATATGAAACATTTAATAATGCTTTTCATCGTTATTACTTATTAAGTTTGTCATTCGAAGTTTAAATTTACAAGTTTCTTTTCCAAATCGAAACCAAAGAGTAAAGCGCTCTCGTTTTTCTCTCGCTAAAATCTCGTTCCAAAACGAGATCTAGCTCACAAGATGGTAGAAAACGGTGATGTTGTGTCGGTAAATTGGAAGGTAAACATAAAAAAATTTAGAGAAGTCATCACCATCAAAGATGTTCTGTTATTGCGAATGACAAATTAACAGAACTCCGAGTGTGTGCGACAATGCAATGAATGCAATATGGCAGAGGAAGACGGAGAGAATAAATTAAAAAAGGTGATGGAGAAGTGCGCTATGGTGCAGTCGATGATCGTCATCAATGCTGGACATTTGGATGGGCTACGGACCGAGTGTAAAATAACCGCCGAACTTACGCAGCAGGAAATTAGAGCACTTGAGGTACAATACGTAGGGTTAAAAATTCATTTGATAACCCAATCATTTATCTAAGTTTACAACTTGTGATTCTATTTTTTTTTTACTATTGGCATATTCGATAAAAGAACGGGGCAAAAAGAATTAATATTTCTGTTTTATTTTTTCAATAAATTTATAGACCAAATTAATTCGCCTTTTCGGCAAGCAGTTGCAAAACAAACGCAAAGTTCCTGATGATAAGCTTCCGTCTGACATGCAAAATTTGCCTCTTTTAAGACAGTGGTTGCATGTTGTTGGATTGAGCAAAACTTCAATTCAGGTAAGTGAAAAATAGAAACTTCATATAAGAATAAACTTTATTTCATGGACATATTTTCTTCGTTATATAATCTGTTTTTGGTATTAATTTTTATTACAGGATTTGTGTTCACGTGTTTCTTCGCTCGAAATGTTGATGGAAAAACCAAGTAGCGATGTAAAAGATATTCTACTTTCCTCAAACGCGCAGCAAGAAGAATTACGCCGTTTAATGAGTGCATTGCGAAACCTCAAAACTTACACTGGTAAATCCTAAATAACAAAAAAAATTCCATTTACAAAAAAAAAAAAATTGGAATTATTATCAGTTTAGAGATAAATGTCATTTTCCTGGTAATAAGGAAACAAATGTCAACTTCATTTTTTTATAAACTTGTTTTTTGAAAAACAATAATAAAAAAAATAAAACGCCAATTTTTACTTTAAAAAAATTAAAACACTAAAATGAATTTACAGATGGCCTAATCAGTGGCGCACCCATCAGCCGCTCGGATCAGGACCTGCACTGGGATTCATGGGATCGAGAAGCAGGCACAACAAATTCAGCTACAAGCAACGGCAACGTCAACACATTTGCAACACCTCAACCGTTTCCGTCGCCATATTTAAACCGATCACGATGTGATCGTGTGTCTGTTCCTTCTGAGGAGAGCCTCAAAAGTGCCCCCTGCACTTCAACTACCTTCGCGGTTCCGTGGTCTCCTTCACCCCAATACCCATCAGGAAGTAGCAACAACATCAACGTCTCCACTAGTTCGGCTTTCCCACTTACTACAGGTTTATAAACAAAAAAAATTTACAAAAATGAAATTTTAAAATTGAAATATTTTATAAAGGTTGGTCGCACAAGGGAGAGTCGATGTACACTCCGCCTTCCACTCCACCCATTCTGGTGAAGAAAGGAGAGAAAATCAAATTCCCAACTACGCCACCTCCCCGTAAAAAACAAACTATCAACACCAACTTGGTACCTGAAGCGTTTCCCCTCACAAAGAGCAAGTCGCACGAATCGCAATTAGCCAATCGAATTGACTTATCAGAAAATTCTAATATGCTCAGGTGATTTTTTTTTTCTACAAATAGTTGTTTTAATTCCTGCATGAGTGCATGGGAAACTAACTTTGTCATGGCATTGCTCTTTTTTTTTTTTCTTGTCTATTCTCTGTCGTGGCCTCCCTTCCAATTCCTTCTCTTAGTCCTTTGGCATCACCATCTGCTAATCAACGGTTTGGTCGTAGCTATGAGCATTTGCCACGAAGAAACCGAGTGGGAACTGAATCGAATTCGGACACGAATCAAATAGATGGTGGGTCTATAACATCGGAACGATCGTCGCCATTAGTTTATTCGCCACTAAAATCGCCGCCTTTTATAAATATGGATCATCAGAACTTATCTGACGATATGGCACCTAGAAGTAAGGGTTTTGTTAAATGTTTTTAATAAATTTTTAATATGTTGTTTGTAGCGCTTCCCAAGTCTCCACGAACGAAATGTCATATGGGACATTCTATTAATCATAAATTCAGTAAAACGTTTAAAGTGACAACATGTGATTATTGCTACAAACAAATGATAATCGGTTATAAATGTAAAGAATGCAAGTATGTCTTATTTCATGCTCATTTTTGTTATCTTGTTTATAATGGATTGGGTTTCTAGATTCCGATGTCATCGCGATTGCGCTGACAAAGTTCCACCTTCGTGTGGATTACCCAATGAAATGCTGAATATTTATATGCAAACGTTGCAAAATGAGGGTAAATAATTTTTTTTTTTTTTAAATTTTTTTGTTCTCAGAAAGTAAATAAATTTTCTCTAGGGGATCATTCGCCTATGATTGCGCGTGTCCCGTTATCGTCTCCTTTGTTAAAAGAGTCTAATCACAGGCGTCGTAAACGAACGAAACCCAATATCAGTATCCCGTCATTCGGAGGTCATGATTCAAGTTCAAACACGTCATCGTGTAACTCGTCCACCCCTTCATCCCCAGCGGTTGCAATTTTGCCGACGCATACTCCGCCATCGGCGGCGACGCATCAGCAGTTTCATTTTCCAGATGTGTTCAATCACGACAAAGATGTGACGATTGAAAACCGTTTTATAAATGAAAAAAAGTATATAAAGATATTTTACCAAAAATTTCTATTTTTTAATTTTGTTTTAAAAAATTTCTAGTGAGATGGTAGAGACCCAAAAATCGAATGATAGTGATAAAACGGTTTCTGGAACATCTGGAAGTGTAAATATAATTAAAATTTTAGTTTTTTATTTTGTTTTTATTAATAGAAAGTTGCTTTTTTTAAAAATTAGACCGACTCGGAAAAAACACTCGCTGGACGAGTGGATTCACAAGATAGTCAGATTTCCGATGCAGATCCGTTGGATCGCTCATGGCCACGACAAAACAGCGTATTTATTTAATATACATTGATTACTGATTTGCAAATTTTAAGTATGATTTTAATTTCAGTTGTCATTACGTGAGTGGGATATTCCGTACCATGAACTAATCTTTGGAGAAAGAATCGGCAGAGGACGGTTTGGAACCGTTTTCAAGTATCGTATATATTTTTTCTACTTATTTGAAAACGTTCATTTATTTTAATTCATTTTCAGGGGTAATTGGCATGGAGATGTAGCTATTAAAGTACTCAACATGGATCATGTCGATGATGAAAAGGCATTAGATGCCTTTAAACAAGAAGTAAATAGCAATTTTTATGCTATTTTGTCAATTATTCATTGCGAATGAATATTTTAGGTTACAACTTTTCGTAAAACGAGGCACGAAAATCTTGTACTTTTTATGGGTGCATGTATGAAACCGCCGTGTTTGGCTATTGTGTCCAGGTAATTTTTAATAACGATGTTAAAGAGAATTTTTCTGATGAACAAAATGTTCTCTTATAGTTTGTGCAAAGGAAACACTTTGTTTATGCATATTCATGTGCGTAAAGAACGTTTTAATATGAACAAAATTATTATCATTGCTCAACAGATTTTGCAGGTTTATTATTTAAAATTGACGTATAAATTTTGCATCTGAAATCAAATTGTATTTATAGGGAATGGGTTATCTACATGCTCGCGGTATTGTGCATAAAGACCTTAAAACGAAAAATGTATTTTTAGAAAACGGAAAAGTTATTATAACTGACTTCGGTTTGTTCAGTGTAACAAAATTTTGTTACGGAAATAAGTAAGTAAATAATCAAATTAAAAACGTATATTATATACTATTTTAATACAATTGTAGACGAGGAAACGGTCTTACAATCCCACCTGGATGGCTTTGCTATTTAGCACCAGAAATTATGATGCGACTACGTGCCACACAAGATGTCCGAGAAAGTGATAATTTACCTTTTACTAAAAGTTCGGATGTTTACGCTTTCGGGTAAATGAGAAAAACATGTTTTTCGTTGAAATCGTTTTTTAATTAATCGCTCGTTAATTTACAGCACAGTATGGTACGAATTATTATGTAGCGAATGGCCTTTCAAAGGTCAACCAGCTGAAGCTATTATATGGCAGGTGGGAAAGGGAATTAAACAATCCCTTGCTTGCATTCAAACGTCGAGGGAAGTTAAAGTAATTATTGATTATTAGTAAATTTTTTTCATGTTTTGAGTTTGCTTGAAATACTTTATTAGGATATTTTAATGATTTGTTGGAAGTTCAAGCCAAATGACAGACCCGAGTTCAGCGATTTATTAAGAACTCTTGAACGACTACCGAAGAAACGCTTAGCGAGAAGTCCCTCGCATCCAATTCATTTATCCCGTTCAGCTGAATCAGTGTTTTGAGATATACATAAATGTTTAGCTTTTTTGAGCTCGTCTACGAGAAGTTTTCAAAAATTGAATTGACTGGTTATAAAGTGTTTTAGGTGTGGTTAAGATTTTGACGTGAAGTTATATTAATAATAACTAAGAATTGTCATTTAAATTATAAGTTTTAACAGCAATATTGTGGGTGGTTTTATATTAACAAGTAAGAAATATGTCTTTCAAAGGGTTTTAAATTTTTGATGTTTTTTGTTTTCATCTCAAAATGGGTTGTCACTGATCTTGATTTTAGTTAATCGTATTTGATTAATTTAATTTTTAAATATATTTTAAAAAAGAATCGAAAGTTAATTCATTAATGTGCAATAGAAACGATGAACGTTTTGATTTAGTGTATGTATAGTTTGAATTTTGACTGTGATCGCAAATTCAGCATTTCTGATGAATATGAAAAAACAAGCAAAAAAGAAAATATAATAAAAATACTGGTGGTGGTGGTGGTACTTATATAAGCGATTTTAAACCAAAGAATAATCTTGTTTTTATTTCCCCCAAGTCATGTGTTTTATTGCTGTTGTGTACAATTATTTATTTTAATTGTATAAATCATTCCTCTCAAATCAAGTTTTGATAATTGTTACCACTATTTACTTCGATTGGTGACACTTATAAACATTCCACATGTTAATTTTTTTTTTGTGATTGGAATATTTGAAAAACAAAATGTTTTTGGTGGGATTTTTTATGTTAATTATGTAAATTAGATTTTTTTTAATTTTAAATTTTATTTGGCCACAACAGCATCAGCAGTTTGTAAATATATTCAGACTGTAATATTTGCTTTATTCCGATCCTTCTGATGTGTAAGTTCGTTGAAATTATTTATTACTATCAAGCATAATAATGAGTGAATGTGATACTGACGAGTTACAATTTTGTACAATTGATGCATCAGTGTAATATATAATTTTCTTACCATATATATATATCTATATATATATATAGAGAGAGAGAAAATTCAAGTTGTCAAATAATTTCAAAACAAACAATATTTCTAAAAAAGGTTAAATTTAATCCATAATTCCATTATTTAAAATGAGATTTTTTAATTTTTTTCTATTTCATCATTATTCAATCCCCGAACATCCCACATACATTTCCATTGATCTGGTCCCAGTTGAGATTGCGCACTTTTCCAACCATGGTTTTCAATACTATCCACAAAATTTGGAAATTGGATATTAGTGAACAGATGCGAAAGACTGATAATTTTCTCGGTGTCAACGTCACCTAAAAAGCAGTATAGCATTTAAATATTTAAATTTCATTTTAACGTTTTAATAAATATACTCTGTTCCATTTCAGCAGTAATTTCGTCCAACCTACGAAACGGTAACCCAGATATTCCTTTAAATATGTTGTCGTAACATACACAAATCACCATCGCTTCAAAGCACGCTTTTAGTTGGTCATAGGTTGTAGCATTACTCCGAAGAACAATATTCACTTCATCTAAAAGTAAGGTATGATAAGAGGTAAGTGACTTAAATTTTTAAAAAAATATGTACTCTTAGTAAGGTTCAGTGAAATTATATAGTTGGAATCTTGGTACAAGTTGCTTAGTTTAGTCAGTGCAGAAAAGCTGGAAATTTAAAAGTTATTAGTGAAAAATTGGTAAATTCAAGAGAGAGTCAGATTACTTCACCTGTTTATTGTTTTGTTTATTGAGCAACCCAGGTTTATAACCAAAGGAAATTTCTTAACTAAGATAAAAAAAATAATTAAATTTAGTTTCTGTAATCTGTGTATAGGTCATTATTACACGAAAAAATTGGTTCATGTTGATTAACTGTCACCCTAGAAAAATTACTTTCTCCACCAGTAATTAAATAATTCTGAACAAGGATGAATAGTCGAGTCTGATTTAAAGTTGACATTACGACTGATTTAATGGCCATGTAGTTTGCGTATAAATGTAAAAAAGTAAAAATCCCATAAAGTGTCCAAATGAATCTATAAGAACAATCATTTTAAAAATTATAAAACTGTTTAGTTATTGCAGAATAAGTTATACAAACAATTGATGTTGCCCAATAACGGGCATTAAAATCAAACTGCAAATTAAAGCAGCTAAGTTAACAAGAGTTTCTTGGCTTCCATCCTTAGCAGCAATATCTGCTAAATTGTCTTGCTGAGCTTGATGTTGGATTAAAGCAGCTCTTGTTGCACCACCTGCCACTCCAACAATCGACTAAAATTTAAGGAAAAAGTTATTTCAGAGAATTTTATATAAATTATTAATTAACCTTTAAAATTCCAGCCAGGCAAATAACAAATGTAAAAATATTAGGGCTAAAAAACTGAGCAATCAGTTCAAAAAATATTGCAACATCATTTAAAACATCAGCAAACAACCTATTGCATTGCATTCCAATATTAGTTTCTTTTTATGACACGAATTATACTCAAAATCACCTCCATTGTTTACAATGACAATCCAAGTCAGATCTGGAAAGTAAAATTAGAACTTGTATAAAACACTAATATTTTTAATTCTCTCTCTTACCCACGAAACCATGCAAATGTTATTCTACCTATCATACCCACACCATCTGCAATAGATTAAATAGTATTGAAAATTATTATTATAATTAATTAATCCTCAATAATTTTATTTGCCTTTTAATAACCAAGTTATTGTAGCAGCCAGTGGAGTTGCATTTTCATCTCCAACACCAACACCTTTTAAAACTGCTTGGGTTGCAAGAGTTCCTGTTATACTGCTTGCAAACGCCTGAAAATGTATTTATATATAAGTTATTATATATGCAATTTTGAATTACGAATGAATGAAACTTTACCTGTAATGTATCCCATGTTTGGTAAAGTAAATAGTCTTCACTCACACTATGGGGATACCCATGCGGTAAGAAAATTGTCTGACAATAAATTAATTTTGTTGAAATCCAGTTTATAAAGTTGTTTAGCCACTTCACTCACCACAAATAATTGAGATAAACTGGAAATAGTGCTTTTTTGGTGCAAGATCGTTAGTTTGTCAGCGCCATCATTTTTTACAAGCGTTAGTGAGGAGCCAGTATTCCCATATTTTTCTTTCACAACAACTCCAGTAGTTTCCATATTGTATATGTTTGATAGGAGCGGTATCTAAAAACATGTGTTTACTCTACCGTTAGATTTCATTTTACAGATATTTTTCAAGGACGGAATATTATGAAGTTATGTTTATAATTAATTAGGCTGCTTAGACGGAAAAAAAATCGTATAAAATGATTCCATATGTGTAAATGAAATTCGGATTTATTGTGTTGACATTGGTGGCCCCCTGGTGTCAAAGAGTGACGATTCACTAATAAATGATGTGAATTTTTCAGCAAATCGTGAATTGCTTCATAAAGTTTCAAGATTGGTTTGGTCATAAATAAAACAACAAAACTTTTTAATGTAACCAAAATTCGATAAAAGTTTTATTCAGATTGAGCAACAACAGCTTGTTTTGATCCGCCAGATTGACTCAAATGTTTAACTACATCTACCCAATCCCATCCCCTTGGTCGTTCCCCTTTAGTATTAAGTTGATCAAATAATTTCTTTTTTTGCTGTTTACTTAAATTTGATTTTTTAACTGTTTGATTTGGTTTATCCATTTCTTTTAGCTCTATTTTATCTAATTCTGCACTTAAAGAAGCTGTCGGTTCTGTTATTTTAAGTGACTCTTCGTCGTCCATTTGATCAATTAGTAAGTCATCAGCGTTTTCTTTAACCCATTCGATTATCGTATACGTCATTGCAGTGCCCAAACATTGTTCAGCCTAGAAAAAAAAATAAAAGAAAGTTTAGTTTGTCACCAATTTTGTGAACTGCAAAATACCTCTCCATCCAATCTGTTTATTATTAAATCCTTCACCTTTTTACATCTAAATGTAAATTCAAAATAATTATTATGACGTAAAATACATGATATACTGCAATACATACAAATGCTTGTTATAAAAAGCATCTAAACTAAAATCAGGTTTCACTTCGGGGTACTCGTTTCCCCATGATATTTCAAGTAGAAATGATTTCCTTTCCGTTTTATCACAAATCTAAAAATAAACCGGTAAACAATTTTTATATCACCACAACAGAACAACTTTCTTCACCTTGTATTGAAACGTTGGCGCAGTTTTATCCAACTCTTTAAAATTGTCATCTCCATCATATATAGATTTTAACACCACCAGCTCTTCCTACAAAATAAACCGTATTTAAAATATTCAATATGTAATACGTAATGAAATACTTACAATTTGTAACTCGTTAATAGACATTTGAAAAATCCTTATCGATGTAACGCTGTAACTTGTGTTAAATTTGTATACAGATTCACAGATAGATCATTATAAATATTACAAATATTTAAAAAAAACGTTTACGTGTATTTTAATTAGGAAGACGTCTATTCAAATACAAATTTTCCGCAAGCAAACTGTTGGCTAAATTCAGAAGCAGCTCGATTTAAAACACCATTTTTAAAAGGACAATGATTCCCAGGAGGCTAACATTGCAATTTCCTGTGAACACGTGACTATTTTGGCGGGAATTGTAGGTAAACGGTTGGTAAAGTGCCTCTATTTTATATTTAATTTCTCAATATTAAGACAGTTTTTCATTTTCATTTTAGGTCTGGGTTGATCAAAAATAAGCAGTAGATTTGTAAAAAAAAATGCTATCAATAGCTCAAATTGAATTTCTATCCGAAAAACAACTCATTCAAATTGTGCCTAATTTCAACCATGGCCGAATGTATTTAATATCCGGTGATGTTGGGCCCTTCGCGGCTAGTCTTCCAGTTTCAGTACCAATGTGGCTTGCTATAAATTTAAAACAACGTGAAAAATGTCGAATCGTTCCCCCGGATTGGATGGATGTTGCAAAACTGGAGGAGAAACGACAGGAAGAATCGGAATCCTCAGTTTTCACCAAGTTGCCCAGTACTCATTTCGTAGAAATCACTCAACTACTTTTAACGCATGCAATCACTGATGTGCCGCATGCTGATGAAATAAGGGCATTAGTTAAAGATATATGGGATTTACGTATGGCGAAATTAAGGAACAGTGTTGACACATTTATTAGAAGTGAAAGTTCTCATGCCAAATTGGATCATCTCACCGTCATGGAAATTAATATTGTTAGAAAATTTTTAACGACAGCGCTGGATCATATGACTCGTCTCCGACAAGTAATTGTCCAATTAATTTAATAATGGCGTGTTTTAATAAATATTTTGCTTCTTTTAGAGCGTCATTACAACCGTGGAAGATGATTCACAAGATGTGTGAGTTATTTTAGCTTTTCGTGAAATAAATTCTTCATTATGTAAATAATTCACATGAAGTCATTTGTAATATACTTTTATTTCTTGTTTATTAGAATAGGGATTTACATAAAAAATTGTAAATAAATAACTTGTCTAATTACAAAGCGTGAATTTAAATGTGCTAGATATAAACGTTATATAAAAGACTAGTGAAACACGTGTACTCAAATAAGATTAATCTGCGATGGTTATATTTAAGAGATTAAAACCAACAACCACTAATAATCTTAAATTTCATGTTGGTTTAAGAGGAACGATTAATGTGCGCCTCCTATCACACCAAAAAAGATTTGACTCCATATTTGTTCACTAGATGGCGCGACGTAACCTAAATGGCCGTCAACCCTAAACCAACTGTGTGTTACATTTGATACAATTCAAATCTCATTTTGAATTAAATTTGCAGGTTTTAAGTGTGCAAACTAATTAACTTCAACTTATTCAAACTAGGAATAACGTCAAATAAGTTTACAATACGGAAGGTAATTAAAAGTTTTGTAATTTCAATATTTTCTTACACGGCAATTATTTTACTAGGATCTACTTTGACTCGAATAAACAAAGTATCATCCTTTATATAGGTACGTTTTCGGAAACTTTCATGTGATAAAAATCTCGGAAAACCGAAACCCAACGTCTCTGGTTCACGACTCGGCTTTTGGAAATTCTTCCACGACGGATCCGGTACAAAACTCTCGACAATACTACAAGCCTTTTCGCTACATGTAGTCTGGTCGTAAAGAGTAAACGAAACACTGTGAGAAAAAGGCCACTGCAACAGAGCATCGTATTCTCCTGGTAAGATTTTAATATAAACCGAAAGATGAGTCCCTTCTCCTGCGCCGTTGCCATTAAAAAACAAAGTGGCCATTAATTTATAACCATGAGGACTGGTATAAAATGGCTCACTACACAATTCAAACCCTTCTTTGAGTTTAGATTCGTTTATTTTAGCAGTGCAGTCTGTAATCTTCCAGAGCAATGTTCCCGAATGATTGACACTGAGATTTTGGATAGTAGATCTGAGGCTTTCAATCTGTTCTTGTTGTTTGTTAATGAGACCACACATGATTACCAGATGTTGTTTGGAATTTTCCTCAGTGTGTTTATCAACTGAAAATCTGGGGCCCTGAAAACAACAATTTTTCTTTATTTACCCCAATTGTTTTAAAAATTAAAAAAAAAAAAAATACTCACTCTAAAATTACATCCCATATCACCAAAAGGGCAAGGAATCACAACAGCTGGGCATAATTCTTTGAGATGACTTTCCATTTCCTCTCGTGGAATTTTTAAACGTTCACAACGGTTTGGGCATTGCAAAGGATAGCGCCCACATTTACCCAGATGAACCTGAAATGTAAAAAATTTGGCAATGGTAAGTCGCTCAATATATACTGTATAGTAATAGAGTCTACGCAAATTGTCATATACAACTTATATTTTCACTTATAAACTTAGAAAACTGATACCGAATGCGCAGAACAATTGTTAGATTTGATTTCTGCGCGTCTCGTATAAATTCATAAAATTTATGAGTCACCCGGTAAGCTACAACTTATGATTAAAACAATTTACGCAAACTCTTTTATACAATACCTGAAGAGTATCAAAAACAAATTCCTTATGGCAATATCTGCATGGCAGAAGTCTCTTGGTACACTCATTAAGTCTATGATTAGTCATAAATCGTCGTTGCAATTTTAATCCGCATTTACTCTCACAGTAAATGGGTTCGTGTAAACATGTTCCCGTATGACCCTAGAAAAAAAAAATGCGTTTTAAAAAACCGGGAAAGTAAATCAACAGTGTTTGCACATTTTTTCCCATAAGTAATTGACTCTAACTTTTTTTTCATGGTGCATCCTAAACTTAAGAGGGAAAAAGATAACACAAAAAAAAAATATTCAAAATGGTTTCTTTTTTAAACAATTGTGCTGGGAAACTTTAATTGGAGCGCCTTGGGCTAAGGTTTGGTGGACTGACATTAAAACGGTTGATTCCCACCAAAGCCAATAACTGGTCCGCGGACAAGGGAAGAAGTGTGTGAACCAAGGACAAACTCATTGGATGGATGAGAGAGAAGTGACCATTGAAATGCTCCAAAGATCATAGTCACGTGTGAATAGGGGTTATTGCACATTAGTTAATCGTTTTTCTTTGGGTTTGACTTGTTTTTTCTTCCAAGTCATAAAATAAAGGTAAATACTTAGAAGAATTTTTATTCATTACTCACTATTTTTTTGTTGCAGTTAACCAAACACACAACCAGAACCAACACCTTAACTCAACATTCAACTAAACCTACTCTACATTCGCAGTAAAAAAATAAAACAAATTAGAGACAATGAACTCTAGTACATAATCAATTTTTTTTCTGTATACGATCCTTTTGATAAAATTAATGACATGAAAATATAATCAGTTCAAGTTACAAATCTACAGGAAGCACTATTATTCAAATTGGTGGGAAAAATGAAGTTCCCACTTGCCCTCTTATAAAAGGTGATAACAAAAATGGCCAGTAGCAAGAAAAGTTGTACAAACTTGACTGTGCATATTTAATGCAACTGGTCATGAATGAATTCATATTTGCTTGCCTCTCTTTAATTTGATTTTTATGATGGTGAATTTATGATAAGGTGCCACCCATGGGAATAGGTACTTCTCTCCCTTTTTTGTAAGGGATTCAATTCATCAGCAGATGAGGTTTTTAGATTAAGTGAGATGGGGGTATTAAAATTGATAGTTGCAAAGAACACTTTATGTTATTAAAAAAAAATTTCTTTTAGGTAATCACCTCTAGCATCTCTCCTGTGAATTCCTTGTTGCAAAATTCGCATTTGGTTCTTCTTTTTGGACAGGTGAATGCCAGATGGTCTTCCATTAGTAATCTTGGTATCATGGCAGCACAGTTGTTTGTACATGGAATTGTGTCGTATTTACAAGTGTTTAGATGGCCCTGGAGATTAGAAATAATCAGAATGAGTTGGTAAATGAGATAGATGTATGGGTTATAAATATTTTTTTCATTTTGGAAGATTGGTATTGATTGGGCTATGTCAGCTAATATATCACACACCCAGAATATACATTTAGAAATAAATAGTGTACATTAATCATGAATTTGCATAGAAATAATTATGTCAAGTTCATACATCAGTGAATCCCATCTAATAAATTCTGAATTTGGACTTGTATGTAACTGACACACATTTAAAACTAGTGCGTTATGGGAAGAGAAGTATAGTTGAAACATGTGTGGCGCAACTGTTCGACTTATTAAAAGTAGACGTAGAAGCAACATAGCTGATCAGCCAATCAGAGACGATTGGTTAACCACGTCATTGTCAAATATGGCGGTTATGATAGATCTCGGTCTATCAACTTTTCAAACACTGTGAACACAAGTCTGAACTTAGCTGTGTTTTGCGATAGATTTTTAAAATAATTATTTACATTTTGTGTAACTGCTCTTTAAGAAAAGTGATTTAAGCTTAAATAAATTAAGAAAAGTGAAGTATTTACTTTCAATTTACGCAATTCATCAGACCACTTGCATCCTTCAGCATGATGAATGCAGTAAACAGTGGATCCCATAATCACTTTTTCTGCATCTGGGTCGGGGTAAATCTGAAAAGAAGAGAAATAAAAAAACATTAGGTATGAAGATTACTATCATTACCCTTCATGACATAAGGAAGCATACCCCCAAATCAAATTGTGTTACTGAGAAGCATCTTCCACCCAACCACATTTTTATGACATCACTCACTACCTGTCATAAGCTACAAAAAAAAATTAAATAAAAACAATCCCTTGAGAAATACCAAACTACTAACACGCTTCACCAACTACAAAAGTTGAATAAAATTTCATTATCCATCTTTTGTTATTATCCATTTTCCCTCTTTTGTCGAAGATCTATTTAACATATAATGTTATCAGGTTTGATAATGATAAATGTTTTTTTATAGTGCTCAATTGTGGAAGGCTATTCCTCCCTTTTAAGATTGCACCCTATCGTCTCACAGAAAAATGAACCCTTATCATTTTAAAACGTGTATCCCGAAAGGTTTTTTATGTTTGTCTATATAATAAAAAGTTTTTTTTTTATTTTTAAGTAGTTGTGAGATTGTGTTTTACCAGTTTATCTGACATCCTCTTAAAAAAAAATTTGATAAAAAGAATTTACTACTTTTATACTTATTTTTATATGTTTTTTTTTTTTTTTTTTTTTTTTTATTTGGCTGTTAATAGCTTTGATTTATGTTTGTTTTCCTTAAAAGTAATTTGTGGGTCTGTAATTTTAGGCTTGGAAGAGAAAAAAAAATTTCTCCCCTCCAAAATCTGGGGATAAGAAAACATATCAGTGACATCTGGATGGATTTGGCGTAGTATTGTCAAATGGGGATGCAAGATTTAAAAAAAAAAATTCTTTATCAATAGAGTTCTTGTGTGACCTTCTTGTGGCTGTCCACAAGTTGGGTAATAAATTTAAGAGGATATGTCTGTGGGTTACAGAATATCTTAAAAGTTGATAAGATATTTTGATTTTTTTAATATCTTAAAGAGGTGTCCCTCTTAAAGAAATATGTAAGAGAGAGGGCAACAAACTCAAATGAGATGTTAATAAGTAAAAGTTTTTCTGGGACGAAATTAATCAAGTTTCCAATATTCATAGGTTAAAAGAGAACTCATTGAATAATCAGTTTTTCAAGGCTTGAGTTTCAAAATGAGACAGACAAGAATGTGTTAAGCAATCAAACTGTTTGATAAATAAATTTTTCAAACTAACAAATTATTTAGTCAAAAAAAAAATGCATTTATGGTTCTGAATTTGCCAAACATCATAACTCATTTTTACTATCTTTCAGGTTTTCAGGCAACTATCTTTCAACACTGCAAACGGTAAGTACCATTTTATCTGTCTCTAAAAGGTTGAACAACAAGTAAATTCCATTTGATATTGAGTCAAATGAGTAAATTCCTATAATCTGATAATAAATCACAACTTACATATGATTCGTAGACAGGATGGGAATGGGCAATACGCAACGGCATACTCAAAGACGTAGTCCATGCTTTTAAAGAACGAACCATAACTGAACCCAATTCACACGAGGACATAGTCAGTTGTGTGTGCAATATCCTCCTCTAGATTTAGGAGTGTAGCGCGTGCGCATGTGGCGACCCTCTTTGCCTTATAAGGGTGGAGAGTTCAATGAGAAGGGGTGGTGGGAGGCAATAAGCGAGTCTCACTCTTAATTAAACCTAATGGCAGCGCCCTCTTCCTCTGTGGAATAACAAAAAAGTCAATGAGGTGTTATTTTCCTGTGGTCAACCTTGAGTGATCACAAGGAATCTTAGTTTGGGGCTGGCCAGCAACTTCTTTGAACGTTTTTACTAAGACTTGTACAGACAGGTGGTGTTTGTAAATGCAGGTGAGATACAAGGAAAGAAAGAGTTGGTACAAAATAATGGGAAATGCGACAGGTGTGTGGTACGTGGTGAATTGAATGGCTGCAGAGATGAGTGGGTGGGAGGGGAAATTGTCAGTTGGGGTGGTAGGTGGAGATTGAGGTATTATAGGGTTTAGTCATTAAATACATTTGGTTTTGTCTTCTCAAAATATTATTTATCAAATAGGTAACTTACTAGCAGGTTCAACCAAGTGTATTATCATAGAAAGATTTCTAATTAAATTTCAATGCAAAGTCAATTGAATGTAAGCAATATTTCATCAAACCATAACCCTCTTTGATCCATCACACATCCACTCTATTGAAAACTGAAATTGAAACTTCAACCGTTAACTTCACCCCTTTGTTCTCTCCAACTTTCAATATGTTTCCTCTATTCCCTTTAGAAAACACCCTTCTTTGATACAACTTCCGCACCAGGCATTTGCATTTCACCTACAATGGGTTCAATCTCTTGAAATTAATCCTGTTAGACCTAATGTAATGCCCCGAGTAGGGTAAAAACCCCAGTGGCCACCCCCTGTTGGTTTAGTATTAGATTAAAGCCATCAATCACTCCCTTATTTTGCGGACCCAGTACCGAACGTTTGTTATCGGCATCCGGTCAAATACGGCATACACTTGATCGATATTGCTGATTTTTATGGCACCAGCATCTGCAAGTAGTTGATAAGAAAACCGGAAGTTGCTCTCCCTGCAGAAGATAGAGGAGGTGGTATGATTGTCACATGTAAATATCTATTGCAAATACAAAAGTAGTGTCATCAGAAAAGATTGGTTCGTAGTATATGTCTAAAGTGGCAATTTTGTTTCTAAAATGTGACAGCTGCAAAGGGAGAAGTGGACCCCGTGGGGGTGACGCAAAGCACGTGTTTGTCATTAACATTACACCGAGGGAACATCACCATATTTTTCAACTCCCAGTGATTTCTCGAATGTTTTAATACTGTAGAACATCAGCTGCTCAAATTAAACAAGGGTTTTGCACAATATGTTAAACTCATCTAATGCATTATCAAAATACTTTTTTTCAATACGATGACTGATATAGGATTATGGTTTCAACATTACTGCCTAATCCTCAAGAGTTATGAATCATCTTTTAATTAATTTATAAGCTAAACATACAAAGTCTTTGATGTTTTAACTTAAGTCCATAAGTTTTTTTACTTTTAGTGATGAGATTTGACTGCTTTTTAATCCAAAATTGTGTTAAACAAGCCATGGAGACCATTAAAAATGTCCTTTGGGCAAAGGAACACTTTCAGTCCCACATTCTATGGGAACTATGGACGAAAAAATGAATCTTGACTTAATATTATAATTACCTATAAAAATACAACCCCCCCCCCCCCCCAAAAAAAAAAAAGAAAAAACATTTTGCAACATCCTGGCACAATAACCTCCAATGTTGCAAATTTGCAAGATATTTCTCCCATCTGCAAATTTTGTAAGGGCTTATGTCTTACCTGGGCGTAGTCCAGTGGCAGCTTATCTTCAGGACAGGTGAAGATTCCTTCACTAGAAATACAGAAGGAGTAAAAAAATATTTAATTTGATGTTTGAGGAAAAAATATAAGAAATTTGTTTTTATCCTAGGATGCATCTGGACTCTTGTCAACATCTGTTACTCTCTTGCATGTGTAATGAAATGCAGTAGGTAGGTCAGGTGGATGATTAACCTTAGGAGTTTTTATATTATATCTAATCATAATCGTAAGAATTCTTAACCATGTTTCACCTGGGTTGAGGTTGAGAGCAAAGACGTGGCTAGTTTTGAGATATATCTTGTAAAATGTGAAAATTAAAAAGTGTACAGACACTCATTTGACCTTGGTCAAGTGCATTTCCTTTTATTCTTCAAGGACATGTAGTACACAAGCGTGGTCTTGTGCTGACATGTCTTGACAAGTGAGAACTTGATACTGGAAATTTTGAAGGATTTAAGAAAAGTCGACATTTTTCTCTGCAAAAGTGTCACGTGGTGACTCTCTTTAATATAAACAACTCTTGTGTTATGTGGTCAAATTTAATTAGGAATGTTTCTAATCTTCTATAAGGATGAAGTTTTCGCAGTTTAGATATGACAAACGAAAAACCTCAAGTAAATGTTTAGTTTACGTAAAGAAATAACCTGTTATTTTGCAACTTCAGTACAAACTGGTGTTAATCCAAACTTCGAAAGTTTATACTGTATAATTATGTACATATTGACAAAACTGAGTGTATTCAAGAAGAAAACCCTATAGAATACTATATTTCAATTCCAATCATAAATATTTACCTTTTGAGATGATGGTGTAAAAGAATGAGCGAAGTCATGGTCTTCGACATAGCTATATGTATAACACTAGAGAGCTAGGGTCCCAACTGGAGCGTGTTGTTGCGTGTTCAGTGTCGTGCGCCCGCCAAACTGAATGAAGGGAAAACTATTTTCTTCTTCTTTTCACATCCCTCCTCCCCTCAAGCTACACCTGCGAGCATCCGCTGGAACGTAACAGCAGCTGCTTAGCCTCGACCACTTTGTGCCATAATAACAGCACCCTTTAAGGTGGGGAGTTGTATAAAATTATAAAATGATGTCAATACTCTTTTCTCCTACTTTGAATCTCACATCTGTATGATCTATCCTTCTATTGTCAATCAATAAACAAAGCTTTAGTATTGACATTTGGACATCACTTAAATAGGTGCTGTAATTTCCAGTTGATGAAGCATAAGGTATTCAATCTATTTTTTTTTTTCCTTCCTTGTCTTGGGTAATTAGGAAATCGAGGACTTGATAATATAAATGAAGTATTTTGAAGGTATTGCGGTTACTGCCACCTGCCGGTGTTTTTTTATTTTTGGGTGTTTTTTGTTTTGCTTAAAGGATTCGTTCTCTTGAGAATGGAAAAGCAGAGAGGAAGTCATATTTGGAATTAAAAGAAAGATGTTTCCGGTGTCGTTGTCATGGTTGCAGCTTCGTGTGGAGATGAGTACGTGAGGTAATTTTGTAAGTGGGTGTGGGTTATTTTTTTTTTTTTTTTCCTTTTTCTAAAAATCTCATTTCCGTGTTTTGAATATTAGTATTGAATTGACCAAGGGCGGTTTTCACGCAATTCACGCAATATTTGGGTGTGACTTAAAGGATGACGTGAGTAACAATTACGGTAATAGAGGGGGCTTAGAAAAAAAAATTTGAATTTTGAGTTACAGAAATGTTTTGTAATTGTGTTATAATTGAATTATCAAATCAAATTTGTTTTAAAAAACGACAAGTTTTTCGATACTAATTGAAACGATCAATTTAATTACTCAAAAAAAGAAAAAATATAGAAAGCCTTCCTTGTCCTTAATTACTTTCCTTTAAAATACTTTTTGCGGTAAAAAAAATTCCCCGCAACGAATGGCATTTCCGGCCATCAAGGTAATGATAGAAACTCCTTCAGCAACCGAATCGTGCAATGAAAACAGCCGAGAAAAGTAGGACCCCGATTTTTTCACTCGTATTTAATTATCTTAATTAGAAAAGTTGTAACTTGATTTAGAAAAATTTCATTAGAAAAGTTCCCCCCTTAAATTTACATACAGCTGTGACATTTGTGAAACAGCTGGAGACTGGCACGCGCCGCACGAAGAGGGTGCGGGACAAGAGTCTGGAAAATGATCAAAGACTGGAATTGAATTGGACGGTAGTGCACCACCTGGTGCGAAAAGGCGGGAAAAGGGTGTGTGTTGTGGGGATGTAGTAGAATCTATACAAACGTGGGGCTAATGAATCAGGTGGAAACAATTAAGATATTCGAAAATTAAATATTTAGAACAACAAAATTATCGTTTTGTTTATTTTGTAAGATAAAATTCCACTGCGCAAACTGCTAATATCAATAAGTTGTTATAATTATCAGTTGACATTGATAAATCTATTCTAAATCGACATATTTTCACCAGATGATCTCAGAGACCGGATGATGTAAGAAATATGGGTTGTTAAAAAAGAGGGGGTTTTGCTTGACGTCTGGTGTGTGCCAGGTGGGCACGTGCCTTTTGAAGGAGGTTGGGTGCGTATGGTAATTGATAAATTGACTGGTTTTCAAGTCTTTTATTTTTTTTTATCCTTACTCTTTTTTAAATACTTTTGGGTTGGGCAAAGAATGTTACCTTTCAGTTAGAGGTTGAAAGTATTTTTAGTGTAAACATCGAATTGAGTGCAACATTTAAATATGACCTTAAAGTTATAGTGCATTTTTGAATTTTTTTTGGGGGGTTCTCGTGTAGAAGTTGTTTCACAAGATTTGAAAAGGTCAACTCAAATTTTTGTTTTGAATATTCATTTTTTTTTTAAAATAATAAAATAATTGATTTTATCTATTGTCTATCTAACTGTTTGATTACAATTAATTAAATTGAATATTTTATTTAATCAAAACTTAAATGTGTAGTTGAGTTCTTTTCATGTCTTATCGAAACTGTGAGTTGTAAATATTTTCCCACAAGATCAAAACTCTTTACAACTTTTTTTTTTACCTTAGATACTCCTGGAGGCAATTATCACAAAACCGATGTCCACAAGTGGTGATTTGTACAGGTTCCCTCATTGCCATGTCACATAATGGACATATAAGACGCTTGTTGAGCAAAGGATGAAAGTCTGCATCAAAGCCAGGCATGTTGACTATAAGCAGCTGATAAACCAGCTGAATCGGGGGTTACCGCTTTGGACGCTTTAGGGAGGGGCACGTGGTCGAGTAAGATAGTGATGCTGTGACGTCATGGGGTTTGAAGGTCTGAGTTTAGAACACGTTTCCCTGGGGTTTGTTCGGAAGTGAATGTTATGTTTTTTTGCCTACAGATGGTAGTGGAGATTTTCCTATTGGATGAGACTGTGCGGACATCTATTGACGAAAATTGCTTTTAAAAAGGTTGTTGGGATTGTCTTGCGTTATCTTATCGTCAGTATTTTTGTTTGTTTGTTGTTTATGAGTTATATACAGTGGAAATTTTTTGGTTCAAAAAAATTATTCACTACTGGATTAGGTTTACAGAAATTTCGGAATAGTATGCAGTAATGCATTTTCTTGTATTTTAGAGTTTGTATATGGTGTTAAGTTTTGTTGGATGTGAAGGATTTCGTAATTCTAGTACATCTTCAGTACAATATGTCTATATTTTTCTTGTAAAAGGAATCCCAATTTCGTGTAATCAATAATTTCACTTGCTTCAAACTGTCTTATATTTTGTGTTTATAGTTTTGTTTAGGTTCTTAAATTTAAGTTACATTAATTCTTATGAATGCATCAATAAATTTTTTCTGAATTATCAGACTTAACTGATGATGCTACTAGAAACAGTTGTATGACGTTTTGTCTTCTATGGTTAACTGCATATCTCCATATAAACATGATATTTTCTTACAATTTCTAGTGTAAGTCTTCTTTCTCTTGTTATCTTGCTGGATTTTCTCTTCATTTTTTCTGAAAGTAGAAGTATTTTCATGAATTCTAAAGCGCCCAATTGTTATTTTATTTTTGCTTGTTCTTGCAACAAGAGGAATATTGTAAATTTGTGTAGACAATGTTAGACATGAGCCGTTTGAAACAACCTTCTCAGTTATTTCGCTTGAAAAGTTCGTTTTTAGACGTTTGTTAGATAACAAGGGTACATAGAAACGTGTCATTACGATATGCTGTAAGAAGTGCTTAAACAAATCTTCTATCTTATCTAATATTGTGTTTTTGTTAAAAATATATAGAACCTTTGAGCCCTTCCACTACATTTTTTATCGTAACGTTCTCTATTATCCCTATATTACTTGTTACTTCACCAAAAAAAAAAACCTGTTGGAGAAAAAGATTCCAATATTGTGGAAATTTTTATTAGCAGTATTTACAAATTGACTATTGCGAGAGAGAATGGGGAAAAATGTTATTCACTTGTGGCCTATTATCTTTGCATTTCGTCATCCTCAACTTTTGAGGTAAAAACTATTTTATTGAGAGTTTTTATTGACTTTTGACAATAGCTAAGAGCGAATAAACTGTTAAAATATGAAATAAAAGGAAATTGTGAAACTTCCTTCAGTGTATATTAATAAAATCAGTTTTTCCTTTAGACTGTCAAGTTAGCATTCATTTATGCTATTGCATAAGGAAACGTTACATACATCACATTTTATTGTGCTATCTATTGTTAGACGGAATTAGAACGCAAAATTTCTCAATATTAGTTATCCCAAAAGCTGATGTAACTGTGGACCATAAGGTTGGCTTTACTATACCTCAAGTGCTATGACAAAATATCATCTTATTTCACTTTAACTGTAAATTTACATATTCCTTTGGTTGGTATTTTTCTTCTCACCGTTACCTATTATTAAGCAATTGACAAAGCAGTTTCATATGTTCATCAATGCTTCAGAATCTACTAGAACTACCTACATTATCTTATCTATTATAACTAATGTACAGGTGCTTAACTTGCATTGATCTAAGTTCACAAAGGCTTAGCCATGCAAAGTACATTAAAAATTACTACAATGTATAACATCTGCCTTTTCTGAATGTAGTTTCTTTCATTGAAATTCTTTTTAACCATTCGATGCAAGATGATTTCAGGGCTTTGTTCTGTCTTCATTATCAGATAGAAATTATTATTAGAAGGGCAATAATGATCTTTGCAAATTAACTCAGCTAGTGTTAAGACAATTTTTTAGTTATTTATAGGCTTGGCATTACCTAGTTTAGTATTTCTGGAATTCTGCCAATCATTATTAATATGACATTAAAAACATGTGCATATTGTGCGTGTGATGGTGATCTTTTAAATGTGTCAAAAGAATAAGGCCAAGGTGAAATGAAGGGTGTACAGTTTGAAATGTGTTTGTGAATCGACAGGATGTGAAAAAAGAGCTAAAAGACAAAAAAAAATGCATTTGTTGATTTTGTTGCTAATGTGTTTTGGAGAAATATTCCTTCAGTTATTACTTATTGTGTAAAGTGATCAATTCAAAATATGAGAGATCACATTCAATATTTCTAGATAACCTTTGTTTGAAGTTTCTAGTTACTTTTTGAGTGTTTAATAAATCATACTTGGCAGCATTTCAATAATTAATTTTGAAAATACTTTTTAATATTTATATAAAATTTCCACTTTTCAATATATTTCTGCTTATTAGCCGCTAATTTTTAATTTGTAATCTATCTTACGTACCACCTACCTTATGAATAAGATATTTCCTTTCATTTTCAATCATGAATAATACAGTATGGTTTGAAATCAATTTTCTAATGTTTTTTTATACATTTTAATATACAAGCAATGAAACATGAAAAATGTTATCATTAATTTTAAGAGTGATGGTGAAAAATAATTTAAAAAAGGCATAATGTTAACAAAAGTAATACAGTCTTAAATAGTTGAAAAAGTTAAATTTTCATTGTTGTCATTTCTTGCATGTTTTAAAATGCATCTTCCAATCTGCAATCTATGGGAAAAAAAAAGCCAGAAAAGTCAGTCATTGATTAATCTTTGTTGCAACTAAAGTTGTTATGGTTACAACTTTTATGGATCGTTTCTTGTACATCCAGTTATACAAATATAGCTTTAATGGGAGGTCAGCTCAGCCAGGTAAAAATACAGTTCCATTATGAAAGATTAAAATAAAATTGATTATTCTTACTTGACATTTCTCGCTGCAGTACCACTGCTTATTGCATCCAGCACATATAAATCTAGCCATTTGATTACGGCAACTTTGGCATGTTGGCCACTTGGGTGCTAATCTTCTGTCAGCCCCTCTATTGTCATTGTTATCATCATTAACTAATAAATTTGGAGCTGATTTTGTGCCCATCTGGGAACAGAAGAAGATAAAAATGGAGATGAAGCAGCTTTCAACATATCTCATATATTACTTGTGGTGTAGTAGGATTTACTAGCAGTCTTGCTAGTGTTGAGTTTCGGTAATTATCGGGTAAACGACTTCCATTACTAGTCATATCTTGTAGAGGATTGCCATTTATTGCTGTTGTTGGGGTCAATTGTCTCGCTACTTCTGGATTTCTAGTTTTGTCTATAGAGTTTTCAGTAGATTTGTTTGCATTCTTTATTCCAGCAGTGAGGGCACTTATCATATGTGGTTGTATGACAGGAACAAGCGTCCCTCTTCCATCAGTTATCCATTGAATTCCTATATTCTCAGTGGCCTTATTTATAACTGACAAATCATGTCTATATGGTACTCCTCCAGGTCCTGGCCAGTTTGTGCTTGGAACCATGAATGCTGCCCCTGGTTTAGGTGGTACTGGCATTACGGGTTTATTAGGTGGTGAAGCTTTGGTAACTATTGGTCTAACTATTGTGTTGTATTGCTTTACTGAGGGCATTACTCTAGTTGAAGTTGTTACTACTGTAGGGGCACAAGGTGTAGTTGTGGTTAGTTGTGGTGTAGTTGGTGCAAGCGTCAACGTTGGTAAAGTTGCAGTAGGCTGTGCTATCCTTGTGTTCTCTACAACTTGAGGTCTAGTTAGAAGTTGTTTTCTAAATTGTAGTTGTTGCATTAGGGCTAGTTTGTGTCTTTTAAGTTGAAGAATGTTGTTTTTTTCTCTTTCTTTTTGCTCTGCTACAAAATCAAGAGCTGCAAGTTCTCTGCGTAGTTTTTGGTATTCAGTTCGAAACTGATCTGAATTATGAATAGGGTACAGAGGTCCTGCTATTGAAGCAGGAACTGGTACGGAGGCAGTAGTACTAGTACTAGTAGACGTTTTAGAAACTTTAGAAGCTTTAGAAACCGAGTCATTTCTAACTCTAACGATAGACTTTTCTAAACCACTGGTTTTTTCTTTTTGATGTCTGTACATTTCCTTCATTTCTGCTTGTTTAATGTCTTGATATAAACTCAAAATGCGATTTATTTTTGGTAATAAAGGATCATTCTTATTAGAGACTACCCCATCTACAGCTAGAGATTTATAGAGTATTTAAATGTAATTAAATTGAGAAAGAAAATAACATACCTTTAGTATTTTGTACTAGTTTCTTAGATAAGTCCAAGGGTGCTTCACCTTCATTTTGTGGAACATTGTTAATCATACTGCAAAATAAGGTAATTACTATAGTTTATATTTAGCACTATATGACTCAAAGTATACCTGCTACTGCAATCAATGATTAATTGAGGCTCAATAGGCACATCTGTTTCTATTTTGTCTGTTTTATTATCAGTTGGTTTTGTAAGATCAATTGGTGAAGATGTTTTTTGACACTCTTTTTCAATGGGTTCACTGGTACCCTCTGGTATTGAAACTGGTAATTGAGTAGTAGTTTCTGGGCTTATATCTTCATATGAACTAATTGGACTATAGTTATTGTTTATAGGTTGTGAAACTACATTAGTAGCAACTTCTGATGACACTTCAGTATTCTCTAATTTCCTTTTGTTTGTTTCATCATCAGGTTCCTTTGTATCACACTTTTCTACTTCTTCTTCTTCTATATCCTCAATGTCACTATAAACTTCATCTACCAAACTAATCTTTTGACGTTTCCTTAACTTTCTTTTATATGCAAAACTCGGATCAGTTGCAGTGGTATCATCTGTTGTACTGGCTCTTGTTTTCCTTGCAATACATTCAAACTGTTCAGAATCATACGAATCATTATTGCTTGTAGGACAGAACTCTTCATCACTATTGCTTGTAGGATGGAACTCTTCATCACTTGATATTGTTTTCTTAATGTTATCACTTCTGGTTTCTGCAAATTTTCTCTCCACTTTGTCACCATTACATTTCATCTTAACTTGCCTCCTAATTTTTTGTGTTTGCTTCTTTCTTTTAGCAGTCACTTTATCTTTTATAGACAGTAAATCCATAGCACTTGCTTTAAAAGAAACTGCATCTTCTAAATCGAAATTTAAATCCCTGCTTACTTCATCAGCCATAGATTCAAAAACTTTCAGTGGAACATGTTTTGAATTGGTTACCTTCATTTCACATTCAGTTGATGTTTTTATAGTTTCATTGCAAGGTTCTTCATTTGTATTTGCCTTTTTTGGTTCTATTTTATTTTTCCCTTCAAAATCAACAGTTTCTATCACATGGTTATCATCTACTTTGGTAAACACAATTAAGCTGGATACTGTTGAATGTTCTTGTTTTTTCAATTTGGGTCTAAGAGGAGAAAGTCCAAATAACCTCCAGTCAAAGTCTTGTTCTTGTTGTGTTAAGTTTGTTTCTCCCTCTTCTTGTATTGATAAACGGCTGAATTTTTTAATTACCCGAGAAACTATTTTCTCATCATTGGCTTTTTGGATATCTTTAAGAAATAGTTTTAATGGCACTACCTTTTGTTGTTTGTCGTCATTGTCAATATCGTTTAATGTTTTATTAGAAATATCTGGCGTTTTCTGGTCTATAACTTCCTGCTTTTCTGTGTCATTATTGGTATCTTTTGTAGAATAATGGACATTTTTAATAATTGGATTCGTCATGTCCTGTTGTTGAATTATGCAATCATTTGAGTTATCCTGTGTTTTGTTTGCTGTTTCTGCTACTAAAAAGCTACTTTTCACTAATTTTTCAGTTAAGGTGTTTTCAACTTCTTGCTTAGAACTGTCACTGTCTTCTTCTGAAGAGTCTAGTGGTAAAACTAAAAAGTCTTCACAGTCATCTTCTGCTGTGTTTATTGCTGATTCTTGAAACTTACTATCAGATGGTGTTAATTCTTCACCGTTTACTTCAATATTTTGTTTTGGTGATGGAGTAGGCAAACTGTCTGTATCAAACCATTCCAACACCAGTTTTCGCCCTGTTGCACCAATTGAATCTACTTTAATATTAAAATCCTCTATATCATTGCCATTTTTATTATCTTCTTCTTCTTCACTTTCATCCGAAGATGAAGATAGCTGCAGAGAAACATAATCTGATGAAGAACTTCGAACATCATCTTCCAATTGTGTGTTGTCTTCTCCATCTACATTCAGAATCTTATCACTTCTGGTATCAAATGCTCTATTTTCTGCATCTTCAACATTAGCTGCAGACTCATTTTCATTGTCCTCTATCAGTTGATTAACTATACCTTCCACCAAAGAATGAATTTGGTTTTGATTCTCTTCCAAAGGATGAATAGGAATTGATACATCCAAATTATTTGTAATTGTGTTCTCTTCATTTACGAACACATCGTTTAACACTTTAGACAACACGTGGCCACATTCTTTAATAATCCCTGAATCTAGTTGTTGGTCAGTACTTTCAGTCTTTGAAGTAGATGAAGAACTGGGCTTTTTGATGTAAGAATCCCATAAATTCCTTTGGCATTGTGAAGTAGTAGTAAATTTTGGCACTGAATTCATTGTAAGACTAATGTCAGAAATGGGGACTGCAGTAGGCATTGCTGAATCGTGCGTTGTTACTTTACGTGGTTCATTGTCTAAAATAATAGAGTCTTTGTGTATAATATTCTTAGCAACTAATACTTTAAGGTTTTTTAAATTTATAGTTTTTGTCTTATTAAGATGCACATCCAAATTCTTGTTTAACTTGGGCATACATACGCGACATTCTTTTGTTTCCGCTACAACAACTTTTGAAGTCTTTTGAACAGGACTTTTCTCACTTAAGTTAATAGTTGATGAGTTTTTTATGTAAGTTAAAAGTGGATTTTGAGTTAAAAAGGTTGTATTACTCGTTTCACTAAGGTTGACAGCCGTTATATCAAAGCTATTTTGTCCTTGACACAGCGGATCTATATTATTACTTGTTTTATCGATTTTTATTGGTTGTACAATTGAATAAATGGATTTCTGGCAAGTTTCATTTGTTGACATGACATTCATTGAAATCATTTTGACTCAACCTCTTCACATCTAATGATGCTGAGAAAAAGAAAAGAAAAACAATCAGCAAAAATGTCATCAAGAAATGAAACTGTATGCATAAAATTTACTTAGTTATGCTAATTCAATAATATTTAATTGTTGACATGGTAACTATTAGATACACACAATCAATCAATCAATAGCAACTTTAACAAGGAATAAATTAAACTGACTTGAGATTTCTGCATCGACCGATTTCCATCATTAACTATTCCGATGTGACGATTGCACGAAACATGGACTTTTAGTGTGATTGACGACAAGTTTAGCCACGTAGATTTAAGCGTGGCATCATCCAAAATGATTGCGTGAGGCGCGCAACCGGAGAAACGTGGAAAGGACGTGTTTCCTCATGAGCACTAGCGTCGCTTCAGGACGGGTCCATATATATATGGGGATGACAGGCATGATTATACAGCTGTAATCACAGGTGTTAGATAGCTCGTAGTAACTTTTGTGACAGGGTTTTTTTTTTTTATATTAATTTTTTTAGATCGTTAAATTAATTTTAAATTTTGAAAGGAAAAATAATATTTCGCAAATTCATAGCTTGATGTTTTATTTTTAAATTTCCTCTTCAAAGCTGCGTGTCTAGCATGAGTATTTACACTTTTTATTGCGATTGGAGCAAGATAATTCACAGTATTACAATTTTTAACGAAATTAAACTTCTCACAAATCAATTACTAGTGTATTGTTGTTATGGTGACTATTTTTATATATTGTTTGCACTGAAATTTTACCGCAGATAAAAGGGTCTTGTTTTCTTTTCATATCTTAGCAACATCAAACTTTTTCAATTTATTTACTTAGTGTTTCTTGTTTGTAATGCAACATTTATCATTCCAGTCTTCCCAAGTCGCGTGACTTTTATCGATTCAAGTAGAAATTATAAAATTCCTTGGTAATTACATTCTTTGCATCTAATAAAGCTGGCATCTAATTTTAATTGTTAGTAAATTTGTTGCGTTTGGGGGGGGGGGGGGGGGGGGGCG